>ML790161.1:87911-129774 GCA_009831015.1 Picea engelmannii | reverse complement strand
GCATTAGTTCTCATTCAATGCTATGAGAGAATGGAAGTCTTGACTAAGTAATATGATTCTGAAGTTTAATTATAGAATATACATATGCCTATATATAGACTTGATTTCCATTCCAGTTATACATGGAATCAATATTGTTTCATATTAGTTCTCATTCAATGCTACGCGAGAATGTAAGTCTCGACTAAGTAATATGATTCTAAAGTTTAATTATGGAATATACATACACCTATATATAGACTTGATTTCCAGTCCATTTATACATAGATAGCTTTGCCTAAGGAGTTTTAGTACACTGGGAAGTACCTTATAGTTTATTACCGTGTAATAATAATTTATCTTACAGAATGAACATTTCCATAATTTAGTCACTCATACCCTTTCAGTGAATAAAAGGAATTATAACATTCGTTTAGAATCTAAATCAACAGAAAAGAGTCACTCAACTAAATTCTTTTGAGGCATTCAGTCATCTAACTTAAGCTTCACACAATCGAACAGATTGCATCCATGGAAATATTTCAATTCAGCATTAACAGATGCATTACATCAGTTATATAATCATTCAAGTAGGGAAGGAATATGTTTAACATATCTGAACGAGTTCGCGGGAAGACAAAGGGAACAACCACGTTCCTCCCAACCGTAGAACATGGTAGCCAAAACACTTGTCCTGTTCACCCCCTAGCCTGAACATGAATCCACGACGGCTAACTCATAACTCCTCCTCAAAAAGAGTCATTCAACTTCAGAAATCTTCTCCTTGCCTCACACTCAACAATTAGTGTTCATAACAACAAGCGATTCGTAATATTTCCCAGCATACTAGGTAGTGTCCTGCCTCCTCACATATGCTATATATCCAAAAAATATTTTTTCTTAGGTCTTTTCCCTCCCTTGGGAATTTTCACAGCTTTCAAAATCCTTGATTTTCAGGGGCTTTCAATGGCCAAATTCTTGATTTTCCACTTGTAACAATCATCCCTGAGGTAGTTCCAACATGTTCCCCACTCATGGAGTCATGGTCATCTAATTTTAACATGGTTGTTCCATTTGTCCTCCTGCAATAATTATAAAATATTTTGTTTCACACAAGTGTCATAGTTAAGTAGCTAGTTGGGTCAGATCAGATCTCTGCCCAATAGTCATAATCATTAATTACAATTAACCAAATTCGAAAGTCAGAATTTCCATAAATGGCAAAAATTTTCCAAATTCGAATTTACCAAAAACGAAATAATTTTCCTAAGAAATTTCACATTAAAAATAAATAGTTTATTTTTGAGGATGTCACATCCTTTCCCCCTTCATTAAAATATTGTCCTCAATGTTTGTTCCTTTCCTAGAACAATATTGGATTAGATTTCTACAAATCTCCCTCCAACTCCCAAGTGGCCTCCTCAGGGATAAAGTGCTTCCATTGCACTTTTGCCTGAGCGATGACTCTGTTATGAAGTGTTATTTATCTCCGATCCAGAATACGCAGGGGTTCTACTTGGAAATCTCCTTCTGGTTCCACCTGCACCAAGTTCCAATTGATCATATGAGTAGGGTCATGAACACAATTTTGTAACAAAGAAACATGAAATACATTATGAATTTTTAGATTGGCTAGAAGTGCAAGTTGGTATGTTACGGGTCCAATTCGAGATAGTATCTCGAAGGTCCCACAAAACCTCGGTGCCAACTTGGCACAGTTCCCTAGCTGTAGTGAACTCTTCCGGGATTTGACTTTTAAGTAAACATGATCTCCCACTTGAAACTCCAAGTGTCTTCTTTTCTGGTCCACATAACTTTTCTGTCTGTCCTCTGCCTCCTTTAAGTTTTGATGTACCTTTGTTATCGTACTCTCCATTTATTGGAGCATCTCTAGTCTAACCATGAGTTGATCAACTGGGTTATCCTAGCTAATTGGAGTCATACACTTTCTGCCCTACAGTACCTCAAAGGGTCTCAATTTAGCCGAAATTTGGTACCCATTGTTATATGAAAATTCTACCAAGTGTAGGTAGTCTTACCACTTGCTTGGTTTTGTTCTTACGTACATGCAAAGAATATATTCTACGATTTGGTTTGTTCATTCAGTCTGTCCATCCGTTTGTGGATGATAACTCGTGCTAAAATTCAAATTAGTGTTTAGCCCTGCAAATAATTCTTTCCAAAAAATAGATGTAAATTTTACGTCTCTATCTGAAATCACCATTTTGGGAATACCATGCAGCCTAAAAGTTTCTTTCATGAATATTTCAGAGATGTTAATAGATTTAAAAGTAGACTTTACATGAATAAAGTGGGCAGACTTACTATGTTTGTCGATTACCACCGTAATAGAATCATTATGTTTCTGAGTTTTGGGAAAACCTATAATAAAATACAGTGATATAGTCTCCCATTTCCATTCCGACACCAGTAAGGGCTGTAATAGGCCAACTGGATGTTGGTGTTTGGCCTTTACCTGCTGAAAATATCGACACTTAGTTAAGTATTATACTGTTTCACCCTTCATATTAGGCCAATAAAATAGTTTTCTAAGTGTTGTTATCATTTTCTGGTATCCCAGATGACCAAAATATGGTTTCTTATGTACTTCATCCAAAACTATTAACTTTAACTGTTCCGAATCTGGTATGTATATTCTATTTTTATTGTAGTAGACCATTTTTATGAATACTCAATTCTGTTTTGTTTGAATTCCCTATTGTGTTTTGTACTTCTACCATTGCCTTAGTGTAATTTTCATCGTTATTACCTACAATATTTATCCTCTGTTCAAGATCGTTTTCTTCTCTGCTAATGTTGATTTCGAATAGCCCATGAATTCTTCTACTCAAAGCATCAACTACTTTATTTTCCTTACCCTTGATATGTCTTACCTCAAAGTCAAATTCTCTCAAGAAGGCTAGCCATCTTGCTTGCCTTGCATTAAGGTCGGGCTGACTAAACAAATACTTCACACCGCTATTATCTATCAATAATAGAAACTTTCTGCCCATTATGTAGTGTCGCCACATTTTTAAGGCATGTATTACTGCTGCCAATTCTAAGTCACGAGTGACTTAGTTTCGCTCATGTTCCTTTAATTTTTGGGACTCATAATAAATAATGTGTCCTTCATGAGTTAGGACACCACCTAGTCCTTCTTTACTTGCATCAACACATATGGTAAAGTCTTTATTTGGGTCTTCTACCTTTAAAATAGGTGTGGTTGTTAACAATTCCTTTAACTTATTAAAACTGTCTTGACACTTCTATAACCAGTTAAAATTGGTCCCTTTCTTTTGTAATGATGTATTAGGGTAAGCAGTTTCAGAAAACCCCTCTATAAATCTGCGATAATATCCAACGATTCCCATGAATGACCGGATATCCTCTACATCCTTTGGTACTGGCCATTCCATGATATCTCTTACTTTCTCAGGATCGACTGCAATGACTTCTCTGGATATTACATGCCCAAGATACTGTATTTTCTTTTGATAAAAATCACACTTATCGAATTTAGCACATAGTTGGTGTTTCCTTAATGTTTGCAGAACTATCCTTAGGTGCTCTTCGTGTTCTTCTTCTGTTTTAAAATATACCAGAATATCGTCAATAAATACCAGTACGAATTTGTCCAAGTACTAACTAAAAATATTGTTCATTAAACGCATGAACGTGGTTGGTGCGTTAGTGAGTCCAAAAGGTATAACTACAAATTCGTAATGTCCATATCTTGTTCGAAAATCTGTTTTTCTTATGTCTTCATCTTTTATCCTAACTTGATGATAACCAGATCGTAAATCCAACTTCAAAAAAACCTTTTCCCCAACTACTTGATCGAAGAGATAATTTATCCTAGGTAAGGGGTATTTGTTCTTAATATTCATTTTGTTCAATTGTCTATAATCGATACATAGTCTTAGAGTACCGTCTTTATTTTTCACAAAGAGGATTGGTGCTCCCCATGGTGAAACACTCGGTCTGATATGCTCTTTATCCAATAATTCCTATAGTTGGATTTTTAGTTCTGTCAATTCCGGCAAACTCATTCGGTAAGGTTCTTTAGATATAGGGGCTGAACCAGGTAGTAGGTCGATAGAAAAGTCTATCTCCCTTCTAGGGGTTAATTCATGTATTTCATCAGCAAAAACGTCTTTGAAATCACATAGAACAACAGAGTCTTCCAAGTTGGGTTTATCTTCTTTTTCTAACAGGTTTGTTACTTGGATGGCGTAAACCTGACAACCCTTTCTCATGCATTTCTTGAATTACATTGTTGAGACTTGTCTAACTGATACTGGTTTTTGTATACCTTGGGCTATTCTAGTGGTGTCATTTTTGTCTTGATACTTAAGTGTATTTGCATAACAATCTAGCATTGCTTTATGCCTTTCTAACCAATACATTCTGATAATTACATCATAAGATCCTAGTGGTAGAATATTCAGATTTGTCTTTATGTTTTGACCACCTAAACTGAACTCATAATCAGAAACAAAGTCAACCACTTTCCTTTTTGTTCATGTTGCTAGTTGTACTAGCCATGATTTTGTGTGTCTCTTTTTCTTAAGTTTATTTACTACACCAGGAGTGATATAACTTAACATAGCTCCAGGATCAATTAAAGCACAAATTCGAGTGTTATTGATTTTACCTTCGATTTCCACCACAGATGACTGGTGGTCAGCTTGCTGGCCATCCATGACTTCATTTATCCGATGCAAGCTTCTTCCCACATCACCCATTGTCGAGGCTTCCTGCAAATTATGAACAATAGTTCTGTTTGCTGAATTTAAACGTGGACAGTTCCTCCTTAGATGAGGTTCCCCACATTCCCAACACTTTAGTGGTCTACGGGGACTATCCCCAAACTTCTTTGTTCTCAGATTTACCAGTTTACCGCTGCCTTGCTTGTTTGGATTGTTGGAGTGAAAATCTTTTCTGGGAAATCTTTTTTCTACGTTCTGATAAGGAGTTGGCTGGTATCCTTTCTACCACTGGTTCATTCGGTCTTGTTTCTTATCCTTCCAAGATTTGGGATATTCTGCCTGCTATTTGTATTAGTCGTAACACATTCGATCTTTCCTAAATACTTTACTCAAGGACTTGGGGTTATCAAACTCGATTATGTCCTTGTAAGACTGTGGTAAACAACTTAGGAACCACTGGATTTTTACTTTGTCCTCCTGGATATAAGGTACGAACCTTAGTAATTCCAGGAATTTGTTTATCAGGTCCTCCATTGTCATTTGACCAAGTCGTAGCTCATAAAATTCTTTAGTTTTCCTTTCATAGTATCTTTCAGATAGGTACTATTTTTTGAAATATTTCTTAAAGTCAGACCATTCCATCTGTTTCTCCTTTAGACTCTTGTCCAATTTCAGGTCTTTCCACCAAATGTTGGCTTTTCATTTCAAATTATAGATGGTCATTCTAACTTTCATATTGTTGGAATAGTTGTATATCTGGAAATACTTCTTGATGTCTAGTAACCATGCTTCAGCTTTCTCCTATGTTCTGGATTCCGCATCAAAGGTAGTTGGTTTGATTTTATTAAATTCTCCTTCAAGGTGATCTACCTATTTTCTTTTTCTGTTTGTTTTTGTTTTCTCTTCAGCTGAAGGTGTACCCTCAGAGGAGCTATCCCCTCTTTCCACCTCAGGACCAGAATTCTTGGAGGCCCTTTTAGTGACCTCTGCTTCCTGGTTATCGTCCTTTGGGGATTTCTTTGTCACTATACTTTGCAACAAGACTTCATTTGTTTCCTTCTATTCTTGCTGCACCTTCTTCAGTTTCTCATTTTCTTCTTTAAAAACCTGTAGCTCAACAATGAGATTCCTCATTATTTCCAGAACTTCAGTAGGTGAACTTCCATCACTATTCTGTCTTGGGTCTTCAGGAGGTCTTTGTTCAAGATTCCCATTGTTACACATTATTTTCATCATCCCTATGATCGTTAATTATGTAAACCTATCTATTGTCTTCAGAGGTCAATAGCCTGAATTCTTGAAGAAAGATGGGAGAAGAACTTTACCTGAGAGAAGAAATTGGATTTTCCTTTGTAAAAACCCTATTAAGGAGGATTTCCGTAGGTTGCTCTATACATAGGGTGCGAAAATGCCTGATTTCCACAGGTTGCACTATAGCTAGGTCACGGAGTTTCCACAGGCTGCATTACAGCTAGGGTGCAACGTCCTTCGTACTTGGGAAAAATGAGCATTTTCTCGATGCTTCTAGAAGGAGAAGCTTCTATGGTGAGGTGGCCTCTGAATGGTTTGGATCTTACTCACTTTCATGATTTAGTGGGATCATCCTAACCTCCTCACCTTATCCTCTTCATCTTATAAAAGGAGAGGAGCTCTCATGGAGAAAGTCCTTAAGCCTTTGAGATTAGAAATTTGGCTTGAGATTGTTAGCTTGGTTTGTTGGCTTTGAGATTTGCTTTGTCACGATAGATTGTGAGTAGCTATCATATCCATGGTCTCAAAATCCTTGGAGCAAGAACTATGTGGGGAACAACGAACTGTTGGAAGGAACCTGACAACATCAAGGCATCTAGTTGTATCTTTCTTCCACATTATTTAATACAGTGACATGCTTCTTTCCCATAGAATTATCTCATTTTATTGCATGAATCATTGATCACATGCATAAGTTGTCATTGAATATACTTTACTACTTTCACTTTGGTTGGTTTGTGTCTCATTGCAGGATCAGTATCACAGGAGCACTAGAGCGAAGCAGGGACAACAAAGGCATAAGGAAGTGATATTCAAAGGTATGTCACTCATCCTTTCTTTGATGATAGATTCAATGATTAGAACTTAAGGAAAGTGCCATGTCCTATATTGTTTTGTTCTAGATCTAGGTGGATCTAGGGATATTAGTTTATGTCCTCATTTACCGATTTATCCTACAACAAAATTCGCGACTCCACTGGGGAACATGATGTTTTCCTAGTTTTCCTTGTTTTCTTGCTTTGATTTCTTGGATTCTATTTTCTAAGTCACTGGGAGATCCAGATTGACTCTCTGATTGTTAAACTTTAGTGGAAAAACTTCTTAATTTTTAATTTTTTCCATTTTTATTTGATTTCTGCACCCTTCTTTGAGGGAAAGTGTGGCGACTTAGGATTTCTACACCCTACTTGTTTAGACCAGTGCGGAAAATCTGCACCCTACCCATAGCTGGCCTGCGATGATCAAGGATTTCCGCACTGTGCTAGTCTTCTAGCCTGCGACGTTTGGAAAAAAAAAAAAAATTGGTGGTTTTTCCTAACCCAAACCTTGGATTTCATTTTGGGGTCAATTTTTGGGTTTGATTATGATTTGTTTATAGTCTACCTCATAGTTTTTGAGTTGCTTTTAGCCATCTTTGCTTTGTTTTCTTTTGAAATATTTGATCTCTTCCTTTGAGTGTCTTTCAGTTACAAAGCCTTGTTTTTCTTTAGAATTGTTTAGTGAAAAGAACATTTCTCTTTTTCTGAATAACTCACGGTAAAAGAGAAACTTTGTTTGGGTTGTTTTTGTTTTGAAGTGATCTCCTATTTCTTTTAGCTATCTTTGAAACAAAATTCTTATTTCTTTCTTTGCATTAGATTGGGGGAATATTTTCATTTGAAGTAGTAAAATTGCATGATTTTTGGTCTTAAATTCTTAAAACTTTTCCCCCTCATGGCCGGGGAGGGGGGGGGGGCACGAATCATGCATTGGTGTACGGTCTCTTTTTCTCATTTCTTGAGAATCTTGATATTGATGAGTTTTAAAATTTTGGGACATTGTGCATAAAATGATAAATGTTTTCTCCTTCTCGTAGCATAGATTTCATCGAAATGAAAAGATTTCATCTTCATATATTTTCATAACTTTTGAGTCGGTCAAAACACCATATTTTCCATGCCATTTTCCTCTTGAGTAACAACAGCCATAAAATAAAGCACTTATACAAATTGATTAGACATTTTTATATTTTTTGGTAGCAAACCTACATTAGATTAGTTGTAGGGCTTTGGAATAGGTGTGAAACATAACTTTCCAAAGCTCCAAACAAGCATAGAATCTTGAGTTAGGGAGCGGTGAAGTCCACTTATTACATTTTGTCCTAGGAAGCCCTTATAACACAAGGGTCAATCACGAGGTCACATTGAGACCGACAGAGTTACTAACCCTGCTTTGTTGGTCTTGGTGTAGAGATTGCCCATATTATGGGGGTCGCTTGAAGGTATACCCACAATGATGACTAGAAGCCTTTCAAGTTGATTTTGGGCTAGATACCTTGCCTTTGCACTTGGGTCGGAGTGTCGAATGTTTCCCTAGGAATCACTATAGTGATTAGTAACCTTAATGGCCTATCTCTTTAGGGTCTTTACACAAGGTGACTGTGGAGGGGCATGTCTTCATGATACCTAGAATCGACATTGGCCAAACTCACTCAGGCTCCTTGGAGGGTATACCCACGATTATTTGTGGGATCTTGCACCAGGGTGTAAGTCCTTTAAGCAGGTCGTCAATGTAACTTTTCCACCCACTCTATCTCAGCCCCTTGTTACTTTGTTCCCGCAACGTTGGATTTCATCCCCAACTAGTGTGTTCATTTTGAGAAGGTTTTGTTTGTTTTCTTGCTTCCTAGATTTTTAGTGTGTGCTACTTGTTTTTCCTAGTGGACTCTAGATTGGATCTTTATTTTAATGGTGTCAGTTCCTGAAACGACCAATGAAGGAACCCCTGCTCCAGGGGAACATTTTGTTTTTCCTTTTTACGGAAACATTGATCCTCCTCACATTGCTACTTTGATCCTTCCAGGCCTAATGATTGGATTGCCAGTATGGTTTTTTTCCACTCAGGTAGCCCCGAATGCAGCTAGTGCTTCATTTGTAAGCACTTTCCCCCAAGAACATCAACCTCATGTTGATCCTTCACCTTCCTCACCAGTAAGATATTCTTCAACTTCTTCACTTGCAAGGTATTCTTCCATTTCATCTTCTTCGCCGAGTGAAATCTCTAAAGCTAGTAACTCGGTGGATAAGAAGAAGAAGAAAAGGAAGAATAAGAAGAAGAAAAATAAACAAGGGTCCAAATTTCCAACCACTGCTGGACGTGTTGGAAAGAAACCCGTTACTATTGATCGTTCTGGGAGTGTTGATGATGTCAACATCACCCAAACAACCCGTAAACCTAGGTACCCTTACAGGCTTTGTAAGGGTAGCCGTATTCTTAAGGATTGTCCTGGTCTATCCAAGGTTATATAAGTATGCTCTACACACCCTCGCCAAACCATGCTGTCAGCCTCTGAACAACATGTTGATGACCTCCTGTCAACTAGTCAAAATACCCTTGCGAATAAGAAAAGTAGAGTCAAGTTTCCTTGTAGGTTATGCAAAGGGAGTCATCTAACTCACCTTTTCCCTCGTATGGATGAAGCCTCGAAATTACTGGAATACATGACTGTTTCACAGCCCCAACTTCCAGCTGGTTATCACAAGCTTACTCTCGACCCACCTATAGTTGATGGAATGATCAATTCGATTCCCCCATTAGTCAGTCTGGTTGATTAGGTAGTCAATCTGGTCACATCCTTAGTTGAACCAGCTGACCAAGTGGTTGATCTGATTCCATCCTCGATCAATCCCACTCTCGCACCAGAGTGAAAAACCATTGGTCGATATGATTCCGTCCTCGGTCGATCCCACTCTCTTATTCGAGAGTGCAACCCAAGCGGTCGATTCATTTCCACCCGTCGACCCTATTCTCCCCTTAGAGAATGAAACCCAAGTGGTCGATATGATCTCGTCATCAGTCGATCCTACTCTCCTGCTAGATTGTGAACCGTATGTTTCCCACATTTTTCTTGTTGATACAGACTCTATCGTGTCTGGGGGTATTCCTCCTTCTCCCATGGAACCCCCTCCAAGTAATGAGAGCATCCTTTTTAATTGGGGTGTGCTAATTGGACCTCGTCTTCCCTCTCACATTCCTTTCTAGATTACAGTACAGGTTTGTGGTCGGGATGTTCCTCAGATGATGATAGATGAAGGTGCATCTGTTAGTATTTTTTCCTCTCTCGCTTGGCAAGCTTTGGGTTGTCCTCATCCTGCGCCAGTTACGCAGAATTTGTTAGCCTTCAAAAGAAGAACCAGTCAACCTTTAGGGACCCTTCCTCATTTTCCTGTAACTTTGGGAGGGAAAACTGTCTTTATTGATGTCATGGTAGTCCAAGACCCCTTGGATATCGCTTTACTCCTTGGGCAGGATTATGTCTATGCCATGAAAGCTATTGTGTCCACTCTTTTTCACGTGATATATTTCCCTCACAATGGAAGAATGGTGACTATTGATCAAATTTCAGTCATCGATCCTGACTGGATTACCTCCCTAAATGGTTCTTATATGCAGACGGTATCGCCCCCACCACATGCTAATTATGTCACATTGTCTCCTCTAACGTCAACTTTTGATGAACTAGATCTGGTCGTTGACATGGTTATCTCTTCGATAAGGTCTTTAGTGTTTGATCTCCTTACCCCTATCACAACCCTCAACGTGTGTTCCTTCCAGAGTGTGTTTCTTCCGTCAAGTGAAGATCTCTTGGAGGCCATGACCGAGTTTTGTCCCTCGACATGGTGTCCTTCCAGAGCATTGTCCTCTTGGAAGCCGTGATTGAGAGGAGATTTGAGCATGGTTCTCTGATTTCAAGCTCGTTAAAAAATGAAACCAACTTTGAGCATGGTTCTCTAATTTCAAGCTCGTTAAAAAATGAAACCAGCTTTGAGCATTGTTTTTTGATTTCAAGCTCGTTAAAAAATGAAACCAGTTATGAGGATAATTTTTTGCATCTCTGTGGAAACCTTGTTAAAAATGAAATAGAGGTTATGAGCATAGTTCCCATTTCCGTGTTAAGCTCATTAAAAAATGAAACAATGGTCTGGGGAATATACCTAGAGTCATGAGAATAGTTCTTCTCCTGTGTCAAGCTCATTAAAAAATGAAATAATTTCCCCCCTCTCTTTTTGATTCAAGTCCTTCGTCTAGAATTTGAAGTTTCATTTCATCCACCTATGCTGTTGGATGAAATGAAGCTTGGGGGGCAATGTTTTAAACCGCTGGACTTCATGCCGAAGCTAGAGCCGCTAGTTTCTTAAGTTGGGGGCTAAGTACCAACCATCCCTGTATTATGCGTTGGGAAGTCCAAGCATAGTTTTCTATGGTTCAAGCTTGTGTAAAAATGAAACCACCTTACCTCAAGCATAGTTTCCTTTGGTTCAAGCTTGTGTAAAAATGAAACCAGGTCCAAGCATAGTTTTGTTTAGTTTTTAAGCTTGTGTAAAAATAAAATCTATCCCAAGCATAGTTTTGTTTTGTTTTAAATCTTGCGTAAAAATGAAAACAATCCCGAGCTTAGTCTTTGTTCTTTCTCATGCTCGTAAATACATGAGAATAAGTTACTGAGCTTAGTCTTTGTTCTTTCTCATGCTCATAAATACATGAGAATATGTTACCGATCTTAGTCTTTGTTCTTTCTCGTGCTCATAAATCAATGAGAATGTAACCGAGTATACTTTTATCACTTTTTTAGACTCATAAAGGTTATACGAAAAAGGAGCACACTGGATTTCCCTTTAAGCTCTTCTCAGACTCTCTAAACATGAAAATATTGCCGAACGACCTTGTTCTTTTAACGCTCGTAAAAGTATTTAAAGAAAATGTTTGATGGACGATAGTTTATCACTTTTTCGGTCTCATTAAACTAATTTACGAAAAAGGAACTGAGAGAGTTCTCTTTAAGTGTTTTTCAGACTCTCTAAACATGAAAAACCCACGATTTTTCTTTCTTTGGACTTGTTAAACAAACATCGAAAGGCCCATATGAGACTAGAGTTTTCTTTAAGTGTTTTTCAGACTCTCTAAATGTGAAAAACCCATGAGTTTTCTTTCTTTGGACTCATAAAACAAACATCGAAAGAACCATATTGGACCAAACCACTCCTTCTTAGGGTTCATTAAACATACTCTGAGGGACTCATCCGAAGGATGAGCTTACATTTCAAGCATATGTTATCCTCCTCAAGCTTATGTAAAAATAAAGAGGTACTCTCCAGAAATGGTGAGGGAAAAATTGGGAAAGAAATGTGTCTAAACCTGTATTCCATGGAAGAGTCACTTTTAAACATGACACCCTTTCACTTGCTTTGTGTCTAGGTTTGAAAATTCTCTTCTCCCTTGATCATACTCCCTTATAAGATTACATATTTGTCTGTGGTCCTTGTTGTTGAGTCAGTGTTTCCAAGAAAGTTGTCGTGTCATCAATATGTTCAAAGGGAAGTTCAACCCAGAAAGCCTTATATTGCGTTGGCCATTTCTGCATTCCTTAAGACTTCTATTGCATTGGCCATCCCTGAGTCGGTCCTAAATCATTTGTTACTCTGGTCTACTTCAAATATTGTTACCCGTTTCGTGTCATTGATGGGGGATACATTAAGGCCTTCCTGTGATGAGTCTTTTCTTATCAACTTCAACTCATTATCCAAGAATTAGACTTAGAAACTAATTGGTACCTTGGAACTTGCATGCCTGAATGGAAGGTTTCCTCGCTTTTGACAGTGGGTTTTCATTATTGACCCTTGATTAGGAGATTCCGTCGAGTGTTCGACTTCAGCTCATTAATTCACATTCGTTGGATTGTACTAGTGTAACTTGGGAGTCATTGACATTAATGGTGATTTCCCTAGAACTTGTTAACAACATACACTAATGACTGATAATCAAGTGGTTTCTACCATGTTCGACTTCAACACATGTATTCACCTGATTAGATTTGTACTATAGAGTGGTGGAGATGAAGACCCTGAATCTTTTCTAATAGATTCAGGTTGTGTTGGAGTATATTCAGTTTGTACTGTTGCATAGATCCACATTGTATGTCTCGTGGCTATGTTCAAATTTGAGTCTTTAACACATAGATCCACAGTGTATTTTTGGTGGATATGTTCATATTTGAGTCATATTGGCATGGATCCACAATGTATGTTTGGTGGCCATGACCTGTATTACTTGACATGGATCTTTGCATGTCGACATTTATGATTTGAGTCATTTGTATTCTAAGTATGGGAATGCCTACCTCAATGATGATATATTATTGTACTGTATTTCCTTGTTTGTTGGAAGGTTTCCGACTGACATGTTCCTTGTTCCCTACACACACTCGACAAAGTATTTCAGTTATCACTCTGTTCTAACTTCATACTTTGGGGGGATCTCTGTTACACATTATTTTCATCATCCCTATGATCATTAATGATGTAAACCTATATGTTGTCTTCAGAGGGGTAAATAGCCTGAATTCCTGAAGAAAGAAGGGAGAAGAACATTACCTGAGAGAAGAAATTGGATTTTCCTTTGTAAAAACCCTATTAAGGAGGATTTATGTAGGTTTCTCTACACATAGGGTGCGGAAATGCCTAATTTTTGTAGGTTTCACTATAGCTAGGTCGCAGAGTTTCTGCAGGCTGCATTACAGCTAGGGTGCGGCGACCTTTGTACGTGGGAAAAATGAGCATTTTCTCGATGCTTCTAAAAGGAGAAGATTCTATGGTGAGGTGGCCTCTCAATGGTTTGGACATTACTTGCTTTCATGATTTAGTGGCATCATCCTAACCTCCTCACCTTATCCTCTTCATCTTATAAAAGGAGAGGAGCTCTCATAGAGAAAGTTAACTTGATTGGATTGGAAAGTCCTTGAGCCTTTGAGATTAGAAATTTGGCATGAGATTGTTAGCTTGGTTTGTTGGTTTTGAGCTTTGATTTGTCAAGATAGATTGTGAGTATCTATTAGATCCATGGTATCAAAATCCTTGGATAAAGAAGTGTGTGGGAAGAAAGGAACTATTGGAAGGAACCTAACAACATCAAGGCATATCGTTGTATCTTTCTTCCACATTATTTAATACAGTGACATTATTCTTTCCCATAGAATTATCTTATTTTATTGCATGACTCCTTGATCACATGAATAAGTTGTCATTGAATATACTTTACTACTTTCACTTTGGTTGGTTTGTGTCTCACTACAAGATCAATATCACAAGAGCACTGGAGGGAAGTAGGGACAACAAAGGCATAAGGAAATGATATTCAAAGGTATTTCACTCATCCTTTCTTTGATGATATATTCAATGATTAGAACTTAGGGAAAGTGCCATGTCCTGTCTTGTTTTGTTCTAGATCTAGGTGGATCTAGGAGATTAGTTTATGTCCACATTTACCGATTTATCCTACAACACGCATAGAGTCTGATTTTTGCATCATCCTAGGCTGCCATGATTAACACAAAACAAAAAAGGGTTTTTCGTTTGTAACACTAAAGGTTTATTAGTTTTACATAAACATAAATATATGTTAAGTAAATAATGTAGCCATGTTCAAGGTCCAAGTGTTGTAACCTTTGCTCTAATACCATATGTAATGTACCTCAAAAGAGTCATAATTTTATTTTATTTTTTTCTATGAGGCATTAAATCTCCATTCCTGTTATGATTTCCATTTCGGTTAAATTTCCAAGGGTTTTAATAATTCCCCCTTTAGTTTCCATCTAATTATCTAAACATATGAACATCTATTCCATAGGTTAATCTTAGGACTTATAGTCCTAGTCTCTCTTTACACAAGAGATTACCTAAGGGTTGCTCACAATACTATTGAATCTAGCCATTTGAAAAAATCAAACACTTTCTTACCATATATATATATATATATATATATATATATATATATATATATATATGGCCACGGGTAAGATTCTATAACCACATTTGAAGGGAAGTGGCTTAGCGGTAATGCGTTTAGAATTAAGTTTCATGGTTTTGATTATCGATGGGCTCCCTTCACGAATTATTTACAGTTAATAATATTCCCGTTCGCTTGCCCCGCAGGAATTTGAGTAATGAGAACTTGTGTTGTTTCGAATTAACCAAATGAAGCTCTAAAGATCCTTCTCTCGAACTAAAAGTTAACTATAATAAAACAATTGTTGTGTACGTGTGCTAACTTGTCGAATCTCGGAAGAATTCCTTTAATTCTTGAATTAACTTGATGTGAGAGAGTAGATTACTATCAAAAAGGAGTTAAGGCCCTCCATCTAATGTTTTAATGGCGAACCTATGTATGCGAGTTACGATGTTCTTACCTGACCTTTCATCCATTCCAGTCACACCAACTCAACCTTGTCACATGGTTAGACCATCCTTCGTACCTTCAACATTTAAATAAGTAGGTAAGGTTCCTATTAGGGTTTTTATGTGTTTACGGTTTTCATTGTGGAATTCTACGAATGACTATGTGCATTACTTCTTTAGCAGAGGGGATTGTCAACAATGGAAGTTCGATTAGTTAGTGAACAGACAACGTGACTCTACTTCCCTTGGTAAGTCTTTAACATATTACCCTGGACAAAAAGGAGGTGGCTCTTCGGGAAAACTGTTTCGTTTTGTAACTTTTGTTATACATTTTCTTTACGCTCAGAATTTTCCTTATTGATATTCCTCTGTAAATCTTTCTAGTTGTCTCTGTGCCCGTAGAGGGGTATTGTTAGGTTGTTCCTTCCTCGACCCTTCTAAGATAACGAAATTCCTGAGAATGCATCTGTATCGCTTGTCTGTGTTGTAAACGCTAGGGTTTCATAACCTTCTGCTAACGTTATTCTTATAGTTCATAAGTCGAGACCTTAAGTTAAAATTTGTGAGACTGTGAAAGAATTATCTTTTGGAATGGAAAGGTCCCGCTGTGTAATATTGTATTTTGATTTCCTTTGTTTGTACAGGGGTGAACCCTTAGTTCTATAGTTTATCAAATTTCAGTGGGTTCCCTCACATGTTTTATTTTATTATTGTTTAAAGTAATTTTGGCTGGCGTCAAATAAAATATAACATCTTCAATTCTGAACAGTCCACTAATGATATCCTATATATATATAAATCCATATGTAATATATATATATATATATATATATATATATATATATATATAAATCGTGGAATCAATATTGTTTCGTATTAGTTCTCATTCAATGCTATGCTAGAATGGAAGTCTCGACTCAGTAATATGATTCTGAAGTTTAATTACGGAATATACATACACCTGTATATAGACTTGATTTCCGGTCCATTTATACATTGAATCTATATCGTTTCGTATTAGTTCTCATTCAATGCGATGCGAGAATGGAAGTCTCGACTAAGTAATATGATTTTGAAGTTTAATTACAGAATATACATACACCTGCATATAGACTTGATTTCCAGTCCATTTATACATAGATAGCTTTGGCTAAGAAGTTTTAGTACACTCGGAAAGTTCCCTATAGTTTATCACCGTGTAATAATAATTTATCTTACAGAATGAAAATTTCCAGAATTTAGTCATTCATACCCTTTCAGCGAATAAAAGGAATAATAACATTCGTTTAGAATTTAAATCAACAGAAAAGAGTCACTAAACTAAATTCTCTTGAGGCATTTGGTCATCTAATTTAAGCTTCACACAATCTAACAGATTTCATCCATGGAAATATTTCAATTCAACATTAATAAATGCATTACATCAGTTATATAATCATTCAAGCAGGGAAGGAATAGGTTTAACATATCTGAACCAGTTCATGGGAAGACAAAGGGAACAACCATGTTCCTCCCAACCATAGAACAGGGCAACCAAATCACTTGTCCTATTCACCCCCTAGCCTGACCATGAATCCATGAGGGCTAACTCGGAACTCCTCCTCAGTAAAAGTCATTCAACTTTAGAAATGTTCTCCTTTCCTTAGACTCAACAAGTAGTGTTCATAATGACAAACAATCCGTAATATTTCCCAATATACTAGGCAGCATCCTGCCTCCTCACATATGCTATATATCCAAAAATTATTTTTTCCTAGGTCTTTTCCCTCCCTTGGGAATTTTCACAACTTTCCAAATCCCTGATTTTAAGGGCCTTTCAATGGCCAAATTCCTGATTTTACACTTGTAGCAATCAGTCCTTAGGTAGGTCCAACATGTTCCCCACTCATGGAGTCATGGTCAACTGATTTTAACATGGTTGTTCCATTTGTCCTCGTGCAATAATTGTAAAATATTTTGTTTCATACAAGTGTCATAGTCAAGTAGTTAGTTGGTTCAGATCAGATCTCTACCCAACACTCATAATCATTAATTACAATTAACCAAATTCGAAATTCGGAATTGCCATAAATGACAAAAAATTTCCAAATTTGAATTTACCAAAAACAAAATAATTTTCCTAAGAAATTTCACATTAAAAAAAAATAGTTTATTTTTGGGGATGTCACAACTATTCTAGATGCAAACAAAATTTAAAAATAAATACTCGAATGACTAATACTAAGTAGGAAAGAAATCCCTTTTTCCAGAAGCAAGAGAGGAAACTTGGCCTTTTGAAATAACCAACGATTGGTTTGTAAGGGAACATATTTCCACTCCTACCAAATGCCTCTAGGTGTATTAAGTTGTTAGAAATGATTCACGCTAAATAGTATCTATAATAAATCCAAGATACCATATAGTTATCACTAACACTATAAGAATGAGGTCATATGCTTCCAAGTATCATCTAACCTTAATCCCATGTGTGAAACTATAAAAAAATCATTTCTTATTTTTTGTTTATTGTTATAAATAGATATAGAATAGAAAATATTATTTTTCTATATATTTTTCTTTTTTTATTTTCAGTGAGTGTATATTAAGTTCATTTAAACATAATTTCATCTAGAGGTGATCTACAATCCGGTATGGGGGAGATGTTCTCACGTGTATACATAATGTTACGTTAAAAAAAAATACAAGTTGTCTCAATTACACTTTGAATAAAGATCTTAATCTCTATCAAAACTTCAATCATAAACCAATTAAAGCCTCAATCATAAACCTCTACGTGTTTAATAAAATCTAGGTTATTATGGATATTTGTCAAAACCCCAAGCATAAACCTCTATGTGTTTAATAAAATCTAGGTTATTATGGATGTTTGTCAAAACCCCAAGCATAAACCTCTATGTGTTTAAAAAAATATAGTCTACGATAGATATTTGTCAACATATCTAGATGCATAAAGAGTTTTTGTCCACGATTCACCTCTCTTCCAAAATCATAGTTCACCTCAATAGAAGAACCAAACTTTGTAAATGTTTACATACTATCAAATTATTAGAAAACTATCATTATTCTTATGAAAAACAAAAACAAAATGTGGGTCAACTTTTTCATAAAATGCAGCTCAACAAAATATTGTAAATTGCAGTCATGGAGCTCAAAAAGTGGTGGAGTATCAAGTTAGAACCATAATCTAAGAGAACCCTAATTTCCAATGTTTCCCCAAAGAAACAAAATTGCCGAGGACTAGAGCTTATTACATGTTGATAGTATCACTTCGAGAATTTTGTTAGACATGCAGGTTATTCTTTGAAGGACAGAAAACAAGGCTTAACCTGCACACCTTCTCCATGAGAGTTAATGATAAAGCTAGATTTCCTTTGTTGAGTTGATATCCACTCATCGTGGTTGAAGTGGAAGGCACCCATTTCCATTTCCGTGTTCATTTGTTTGACCGTAGAAAGGTTACTCATGTTGTTGTTCATACAATGCCTCTACATGCACATAGGAAACCAAGTTGGGCCTTCTTCCATCGTTGCGGCCTCTACCGGGTAATTATTAACTATAGCATTTTCAGATATGATCGATTGCAAGTCTCCCAAAAAAGAATATTGTTTATCATGATGAATCATCACGCTGTTTCTATTAGAGATTGAAGATGGTATTTGGGATTTCTTGGTATCCATTCCACTTACCATCTTCAATCTCCAATCGCAACAACATTATGATTCATCATGATTAACAATATTATTTTTTTGGAGACCTACAATTGATCATATCCGAAAACATTGCAATTAATAATTAACTAGTGGAGGTCGCGAAAGAAGATGAAGGTCCAACTTGGTTACCTATTTCCATGTAGAGGGGTTATATGAGCAACCCCATGAGTAACCTTTCTACGATCAAACAAATGACATGGAAATGGGTGCCTTCGACTTCGAACAAGCACCTTAGAATCAAATCAGTGGAGGCAGTCTAACTTTATCATTAACCCTCATGGAGAAGGTGTGCATGTTAATATCTAGTTTATGTCTTTTCAAGAAGTACATAATTAACCCTCATGGAGAAGGTGTGCATGTTATGCTCTAGTTTTTGTCCTTTTAAGAAATGCATAACCTTCATCTCTGGTTTGTTGGGCCAATAGTTTATCAAATGATCAGTGAAATACATGGTTACATGTATTCAATATAATGTAATTTTCTTTTCTCTTTAGATGAAATAAAAATTACACTTTTTTTAGGGAAAAAAATATTAAGTATACCTAGACTATTCTATTTGCAAACAAAATTTAAATATAAATACTGGACTCCCTAATACTACGTAGGAAAGAAACCCCTTTTTCCAAAAGCAAGAGACGAAACTTGACGTTTTGAAATAACCAATGGGTGGTTTGTAAGGGAACATATTTCCACTCCTACCAAATGGCTCTAGTTGTATCAAGTTGTTAGAAATGATTCACCCTAAATAGTATCTATAAGAAAGTCAATATACCATATAGTTATCACTAAGACTATAACAATGAGGTCATAGAGCACTCAAGTTTCAAAGTTAATTACTTGAACAATATTATATTGTGTTGTACCTAAATTATTAATTGTAACTTGGCACATTCCTAGCTCTATATTGGTATATTTTTTGTGATCATAAAATGTAAAGGTTTCTGGAACCCGACTTTTGATAACTTTTGTATAAAGTAGTATAGGTGATGCTTTTCTTCTAGCATCACTTCATTATTTTCTGGTTTTTTGGGCTAATCGTTTCTCAAATGATCAGTGAAATACATGGTTACATGTATTCTATAGAATTTAATTTTCTTTTCTCTTCGGGTGAAATATAAGTTACATTTTTTTTTTCCGAGGAAAAATAAAATACGAATTGTACATAGATTATTCTAGTTGCAAACAAAATTTGAAAATAAATATTGGATTTACAAATACTATGTAGGAAAGAAACCGATTTTTCAAAAATCAAAGACAAAGACCTTTTGAAATAACCAACGGGTGTTTTGTAAGGGGACATATTTCCACTCCTACCAAATGCCTCTAGATGTCTTAAGTTGTTAGAAACGATTCACCCTAAATAGTATCTATAAGAAAGGCAAGATGCCATATAGTTATCACTAAGACGATAACAATGAGGTCATATGCTTCCAAGTATCATCTAACCTTAATCCCATATATGAGTCTATAAAAAAATCATTTCTTATTTTTTTATTATTCTTTCTTTTATTTTCTTCTTTTTTATTTATTGTTATAAATAGATATAGAATAGAAAATATTATTTTACTATATATTTTAGTTTGTTTATTTTCAGTGAGTGTATATTATGTTCATTTAAACATAATTGCATCGAGAGGTTCTCTACAATCCAATATGGGGGGGATTTTATAACATATATAAATAACATTAAGTTTAAAAAAAATACAAGTCTCAATTACACTTTGAATAAAGATCCATTTTAACCTTGGAACTATTAAGTGTCGAGAGGGATCAAATTTTTCAAGGTGAAAACTTCTTCTATCAATCATCTTAATCTCTATCAAAACTCTAAGCATAAACCAATTAAAGGCTCAAGCATAAACCTCTATGTGTTTAATAAAATCTAGGTTGTTATTGATATTTGTCAAAACCCCAAGCATAAACCTCTATGTGTTTAATAAAATATAGTCTACGATAGATATTTGTCAACATATCTAGATGCATAAGGATTTTTTGTCCACGATTCACCTCTCTTCCAAAATCATAGTTCACCTCAATAGAAGAACCAAACTTTGTAAATGTTAAATATTATCAAATTATTAGAAAACTATCATTATTCTTATGAAAAACATAAACAAATTATGGGTCAACATTTTCGCAAAATGTGGCTCAACAAAATATTGTAAATTAAATTCATGGAGCTCATAAAGTAGCGGAGTATCAAGTTAGCACCATAATCTAAGTGAACCCAAATTTCCAATGTTGCCCCAAAGAAACAAAATTGCACATGACTAGATATTATTATGTGTTGATAATATCAATTTGAGAATTTTGTTAGACATGAAGGATATTCTTGGAAGGATGGAAAACAAAGCTTAGCCTGCACACCTTCTCCATGAGGGTTAATGATAAAGTTAGATTTCCTTTGTTGAGTTGATATCCAGTCATCGTGGTTGAAGTAGAAGGCACCCATTTCCTTTTCTGTGTTCATTTGTTTAACCATAGAAGGGTTACTCGTGTCATTTTTCATACTGTGCCTCTACATGCAGATAGGAAACCAAATTGATCCTTCTTCCACCATTGCAGCCTCTACCGGGTAATTATTTCATGATACCCTAGTTCACGAAATGGACCGGCTGTCTAGATCTATTTGAGATCGATGGTCACTATTCCTCCTGAGATTTGGATGTCAAGAAGCCCTTGCCACTAACCTCCTTGCAGCTCCACCTTATCCCATGACTTGCGGGGTTTCGACGTTTCTCCTCGAGGACTCTCCACCATTCGTTCAGATCTTCGCGATCTCCCCTACTGGATCTACCCAGTGTTAAAGCCTGCACTCCTACCTCAAATCGGACGGTCCACGGGATTCTTCACCACAATCCAGCGCTCGACAATGTTCTTCTTCCTAAGCTTTTACTCGCTTTAGACTTAGAATATTTTCTAAGTCTTCGAAGACTCGGTCTTCACTTCTTCCAGGGAATGAGTTCTTGGATCTCGATAACACTTTCCGAAGCGTTGTTCCTCCTGAGATTTGTCTGGTTCAGACTTCGATTTCCCGTGCACTCCTTGTGTCTAACGGATTTCGAT
Organism: Picea engelmannii; assembly: GCA_009831015.1. Classification (NCBI taxonomy): domain Eukaryota; kingdom Viridiplantae; phylum Streptophyta; class Pinopsida; order Pinales; family Pinaceae; genus Picea; species Picea engelmannii. Next base: position 107,847 of record ML790161.1, on the reverse strand, counting down.
AACTCAGATCCACAGTATTTCTCGCTGAGAAATTCCTCCTGATTTCCTTATGTTCCTCTCTAGATCGATGCACACCTTGCAGAGCTTCCAATGAAGAGAAACAATTGAAACTGGAAAAACTCACAGTTCCATCCACTTGTTCATGAAAACAGAAATGACAGGAAAACACACACAGTCCAAACATCATACATTTGGATCAATTTTCCTTCTCTTATATTCACAAGTGCCCAATGGCTACATAATACATTCAAAATTACAGTAGCTCAAAAAACTGAGATCTCCTGCTAACTCGCAGTTCTCTCTTACAACTAATTTCTCTCTGTATTACAACCACTCTCCAACTGGGCATGCAAACTTCTACTTAGCTCAAAAAGATTCCTAGGGTTTCCCCTGGCTACTTGCCTTCTCTAAAATTCATCCTATGCTATCTCAGTGCAGTCGCATTCCATAGTCGTAGTGGAAACTCACGCTCTATTTATGATTTCAAAACTTGCCTCAAAGGGTAAAATTCATCACTGGTTCAATCGTGCCAGCAAAGGTAAATTTCGTCACTAAGTGAAGGCAGATTTCAAAATCGGATGCAATTGTCAACGCTAAATTTCTAGAAGAACTCTCATGTGTTTACTGGTCCTGCCTCTGCGCGCTTGCCAATGATGCTCCTGCATCACTATTAGAGATTAGAGATGGTATCCGGGATTTCTTGGTATCCATCCCAAATACCATCTTCAATCTCCAATAACAACAACATGATTTGTCACAATCAAAAGTATTCTTTTTTGGGAGACCTGCAATCAACCATATCCAAAAACATTGCAATTAATAATTAACCAGTGGAGGCTGCGACAGAAGATGAAGGTCCAACTTGGTTACCTATGTGCATGCAAAGGGTTACTCATGTCGTTGTTCATACAGTGCCTCTACATGCACATAGGAAACCAAGTTGGACCTTCTTCCATCATCGTGGCCTCTACCGGGTAATTATTAACTACAACATTTTCAGATATGATCGATTGCAAGTCTCCCAAAAAATAATATTGTTGATCGTGATGAATCATCATGTTGTTGTTATTAGAGATTGAAGATGGTATATGGGATTTCTTGGTATCCATCCCAAATACCATCTTCAATCTCCAACTACAACAACATGATGATTCATCACGATCAACAATATTATTTTTTGGGTGACCTACAATCAATCATATCCAAAAACATTGCAATCAATAATTAACCAGTGGAGGTCGCGATAGAATATGAAGGTCCAAATTGGTTAGCTATGTGAATGCAGAGGGGCTATATTAGCAACGACATGAGTAAACTTTGTATGATCGAAAAAATGACATGGAAATGGGTGCCTTCCACTTCAAACAAGTGGCTTGAAATCAAATCACCGGAGGCAGTCTAACTTTATCATTAACCTTCATGGAGAAGGTGTGCATGCTAAGCTCTAGTTTCTGTCTTTTCAAGAAGGCACCCATTTCCATTTTCCTGTTCATTTGTTTGACCATAGAAGGGTTAGTCGTGTCGTTGTTCATACAGTTCCTCTACATGCACAAAAGAAACCAAGTTGGGCCTTCTTCCATCGTCGCGACCTCTACCCGGTAATTATTAACTACAAAATTTTCAGATATGATCGATTGCAAGTCTCCCAAAAAAGAATATTGTTGATCATGATGAATCATAATGTTGTTTCTATTAGATATTGAAGATGGTATCTAGGATTTCTTGGTATCCATCCCAAATACCATATTGAATCTCCAAGAGAAACAACATGATGATTCATCACGATCAACAATATTCTTTTTTGGGAGACCTGCAATAAACCATATTTCAAAACATTGCAATTAATAATTAACGAGTGGAGGCCGCGACATAAGATGAAGGTCCAAATTGCTTACCTATGTGCATGCAGAGGGGTTATATGAGCAACGACATGAGTAACCTTTCTACAATCGAACAAATGACATAGAAATGTGTGCCTTCCACTTCAAACAAGTGTCTTGAAATCAACTCACCGACGACAGTCTAAATTTGTCATTAACCCTCATGGATAAGGTGTGCATGCTAAGCTCTACTTTATGTCTTTTCAAGAAGGCACCAATTTCCATTTCTCTATTCATTTGTTTGACCATAGAAGGGTTACTCATGTCATTGTTGATAGAGTGCCTCTACATGCACACATGAAACCAAGTTGGGCCTTCTTCCATCGTCGCGGCCTCTTCTGGATAATTATTAAATATAACGTTTTCATATATGATCAATTGCAAGTCTCCCAAAAAATAATATTGTTGATACTGATGAGTCAGCATGTTGTTGCTATTAGAGATTGGAGATGCTATCTGGGATTGATTGGTATCCATCCCAAATACCATCTTCAATCTCTAATAACAACAACATGATTTTTCACGATCAAAAGTATTCTTTTTTGGGAGACCTGCAATCAACCATATCCAAAAACGTTGCAATTAATAATTAACTAGTGGAGGCCGCGACAGAAGATGAAAGTCCAACTTGGTTACCTATGTGCATGCAAAGGGTTACTCATGTCGTTGTTCATACAATGCCTCTACATGCACATAGGAAACCATGTTGGACATTTCTACAATCGAACAAATGACATGGAAATGTGTGCCTTCCACTTTGAACAAGCGTCTTGAAATCAACTCACCGGAGGGAGTCTAAATTTATCAATAACCCTCATGGAGAAGGTGTGCATGCTAATCTCTACTTTCTGTGTTTTCAAGAAGGCACCAATTTCCATTTATCAGTTCATTTGTTTGACCATAGAAGGGTTACTCATGTCGTTGTTCATACAATGCCTCTACATGCACACATGAAACCAAGTTGGGCCTTCTTCCATCGTCGTGGCCTTTATCGGGTAATTATTAAATATAACATTTTCAGATATGATCGATTGCAAGTCTCCCAAAAAAGAATATTGTTGATCATGATGAATGAACATGTTGTTGTTATTTGATGTAGACCCCCTTCCCTCCTAAGGGCTGCGCAACCTCCCGGTCAAGATCTTCTGATTCTGGAGACGAAATGGCTCTTCTGGTTCCAAACTGGAACCCTTCGAACGAACACATAGGTCCCCCCCAGAAATACTCAGTTGTCTTTTCCAAGAACCGAGCGTGAGCTTCCACAGTACACGACCAAGAGCCGTGACCGCACCCTTATCTATCCTCCCAAATTGTGATACCCAAAATCGCAATGTGGGCCAATGGTCTAGATCTGCCTATGGTCGACTGTGCAGGTCGAATCATGATCTCGCGACTCGGGGTTTTGAAGTGAAAAGAACTCTGCCTCCCAGCATGTGATACTCGAGTTTGAGAAATGGACCGACCTCGCCATTTAGCGATCTCACGACTCAGGGTTTTGAAGCGTAAAGAAATCCACCTCCCAGCTCATGATACCCAAGTTCGTGAAATGGATTGACCTTGCTATTTCATGATCTCACGACTCGGGGTTTTTAAGAACAAAGAACTCCACCTCCCAGCTCGTGATACACGAGTTCGAAAAATGGACTGGTGGTCTATATCTATCTGAGATCGATGGTCACTATTCCTCCTGAGATTTGGATGTCAAGAAGCCCTCGCCGCTAACCTCTTTGAAGCTCCACCTTATCCCACGACTTGTGGGGTTTCGAAATTTCTCCTTGAGGACTCTCCACCGTCTATTCAGATCTTCGTGATCTTCCCTCCTGGATCTACGCAGTGTTAAAGCCTGCGCTCCTACCTCAAATCAGACGATCCGTGAGATTCTCCACCGTGATCCAACGTTTGACGTCGTTCTTCCTCCTGAGCTTTTACTCACTTTAGACTTAGAATATTTTCTAAGTCTTCGAAGACTCCGTCTTTGCTTCTTCCAGGGAATGAGTTCCTGGATCTCGATAACACTTTCTGAAGTGTTGTTCCTCTTGAGCTTTGTCTAGTTCAGACTTCGATTTCCCACACACTCCTTATGTCTGAGGGATTTCGATAACTCAGATCCACAGTATACTGTGAAGTCTCACAACTTCTCTGAAAAACAGATTTGCAACATGTGTTGCATCACTGGTCTTCTGGCATGGGAGTAAATGTGCCATCTTTGAAAACCTATCCACCACCACAAATATGGAATCAAATCCCCTTTGTGTTCTTGGCAATCCCAACACGAAATCCATGCTTATTGCATCCCAAGGCCTCTCTGATATTGGCAATGGTTGATACAATCCGGTGTTCTTTCTTTTCCCCTTTGCATGTTTGTAGATCCTACATCTGTTCACAAATTTTATCACCTCTGTCCTCATACCTGGCCAATAGTATGAACTTCTCAACTATGTAAACATTTTATCATGGCCGAAATGTCCAACCATTCCTCCACTATGCTTCTCCTTCAGAAGATTGTCCCTCATTGAAAATCTTGGTATGCACAATTGATTTCCTCTGAACAACAATCCTTCCTGAACCATATACTTTGTCCACTGACTTCTATCTCTCAGTACATGGCTTGTACATGCTTCATAGGCCTCCTTGAAATCTATATCATCACAATACATATCCTTAAGGTGTTCAAAGCCCAAGGTCTCCACCTGGAATTGTTGTAGAATTAAACATCTCCTCCTTAATGCATCAACAACTTTGTTAGCATTCCCAACAATATGTTTTATGACAAAAGTAAAATTTTGCATAAATTCAACCCATTTTACATGCCTCTAATTCAGTTTTTCTTGTCAGATTATGAATTGTAAAGCTTGGTTATCGCTGTACAAGACAAACTATTGCGGGACAAGATAATGCCTCCATTTCTTCAATGCTTGAATTATGGCATAGAACTCCTTGTCATATGTGGAGTATTTCCTCTTAGTCTCATTCAACTTCTCAATGAAATAGGCAATAGGTCTATTATCCTGACTCAAAACTGCTCCTATTGCAACTCCACTTGCGTCACATCTTACCTGAAATGTCTTCCCAAAATTTGGCAAGATCAGAATTGGTCGTTCTGTTATCTTCTCCTTCAGTATATTGAAGCTCCTTTTAGCCTCCTTTGTCCATTTAAAAGATTTGTGCCGCTTCTTCATTGTATCCATCATTGGTGCAGAAATTCCACTAAAGTTTCTAATGAAATTTTTGTAGAAACATTCTAAACCATGAAAGCTCCTTACTTCGAACATGCTCCATGGTGACGACCATTCCCTAATTGCTTTCACCTTTTCTGGATCCATCTTCAATTCATTCGAAGATATCACAAAACCCAAGTAAATGAGATCGGTATTCATAAAAGAGGACTTCTTCAGATTGATCAGCAACTTCTCCTGCTATAGCCTCCTCATTACTAGCGTTAGGTGCCTCAAATGCTCCTCTTTAGTCTTGCTAAAAATTAGTATATCGTCCAGATATACAACCAAGAACTTGCCAATGAAATCTTTTAGAATTTCGTTCATCAGCCTCATAAAAGTACTTGGGGCATTCGTTAAGCCAAATGGCATAACCAACCACTCATACAGACCTTCATTCATCTTAAAGGTTATTTTCCATTCATCACCTTCTCTCATCCTGATCTGGTGATATCCACTTTTCAGATCTATCTTGGAAAAGAATTTTTCTCCACTTAAACAATCCATTAAGTCATCCATTCTCAGTAAAGGGAATTTGTACCTTATGGTGATCTTGTTGATGGCCCTCGAGTCTGTGCACATTCTCGATCCTCCATATTTCTTTGGGCTTAAAACAGTTGGTACTGCGCATGGGCTCAAACTTTCTTTGACTAAACCCTTATCGAACAACTCTTGGACTTGGTTCCTCACTTCCTCATTCTCTCGAGGTGTTAATCTGTATGCTTCTTTATTTGGCAGGCTTGCTCTTGATATCAAGTCGATATGATGACTGATACTCATGATGGGTGGAAATGAGTTTGGCAGCTCATCCACCACTATATCAAAAAAATTATCCAGCATCTCCTAAACTTCTTTAGGTAAATCATCCATTGATGTATACATAAGGATGACTCTGGGCTTCCTCACCACAGTGAATTGCATCTCCTGTTCTTCCTTGACTTCTTTCAGGAGCTCCTTCCCACTCATGAGAAGTATGCTTGTGCTGGCTTCCTCTTTCACTCTCTTCTCCTCCATTGGCAACAACATATGCGTCCTACAATTCTTCTCCAATGTATATGTATTCTTCCTTCCATCATGAATGACATTTTTTTCAAAATTCCATGGTCTTCCCAAAAAAATGTGGCATACGTCCATGGGGATTACATCACATGGCATTTCATCTTTATATCCTCCTATTTTAATTTCAACAAGGCATTGTTTAGTGATCATTACCTAGTGTCCTTTTTGTAGCCATGAGACTCTGTATGGCCTTGGATGTGCAGTTGTCTTCAGTTCCAATTTCTCCACCATCTCTGTGAATACTAGGTTGTCAGTACTACCACTGTCAATGATCACATTGCATACTTTGTCCTTAGTCTTGCAAGCTGTCCTGAAGAGACTGTTTCTTTGCATTGGCTTTTCAATTTCTTCCTCCGGTTTCAAGACAACTTTTCTCAACATTAGGGATGCTCCATCCTCTACTCCTTCTGCTTCAACATCTCTTCATTGTGATTTTGAAATGTGAGCTTCTCCTCCTTCCTTCTTCTTCTCGGGACATTCCCAAGACATGTGCCCTATCTTTCCACAGTTATAGCACCTTACTCCTCCTTAGCCTCTTCCTCTAGAAGAGTTTCTTCCACCATTTTGTCTTCCTCGTGAACTTCCTCCTCGTTCAAAGTGACTGTGCAGTTTCTCAGCCTTGTCCTTAGACTGATGTACTATGTCATGGTTAAATCCCTTGTTTTTTCTTGGGACCGAGCCTTTACCTCTTTCTCGTTGGTTATGTTTTATGTCCAGCTTCTCCTCTACCTTCAGTGCAAACTGATAAGCATCCTCCACGGTTCTAACTAACATCATGTTGAGCTCGTCCTGGATCTCATATCTCAAGCCATTTATATATCTGGCGAGTCTTTCTTCATCTCTCTCCCTTTGTCCAATTCTGATGTTCAGTCGGTAGAACTCCTCGGTGTACTCCTTGACAATCATCCCTTTCTGTCTTAGTTTCTTTATCTTCATGAACAAATTGATTTGGTATTATTTGGGTATGAACTTAGCCTTCAGTTTGGCTACCATCCTATCCCAACTCTTTATCCTCTGTTTTCCTTTACTTCTCCTCTCAGCCTGCAGTTCGTCCCACCACAGTTTTGCATACCCTTTTATCCCGGTGACAGCCTGCTTCACCTTCTTCTCCTCATCAACATCTTCATATTCGAAGTGTTTGTCCATGGACCTTATCCAGTCCAACAGTTCTTCAACATCTAGATTTCCCTCATACATGGGGACCTGTATCTTAGCTCTGCCTCCTAATCTGGCAACTGCTCTCAGTAAACGTTCTTGTGCAGCTTCTTCAACCTCAACCTCTTCACTTTTTGCATCAATGACATCCCCAACGTCAGGTGCTCTTCTCTATGTTGCTTCCATTGTTTCCAATCGGGCGTGAAGCTCTTGCATCTCCCTCTCTACAACAAGGTTGGCTAAAGGCAACTCTCGTCTTCTTGGCAAAATTATGTTGACTATCTGTCACACACAGAGTACAGCTCTGAGTTCTCTGTCTCCTTCTTTTCCTCCTTCACCTGAAGTCTACAGACAAAAAACCTAGGCTCTGATACTACCTGATGCAGAACCCCTATCCCTCTTAAGGGCTACAGAACCTCCCGGTCAGGATCTTCTGATTCTAGAGGCGAAATGGCTCTTCTGGTTCCAAACTGGAACCCTTCGAACGAACACACAGGAATCCCCCACAAATACTCAGTTGACTTTTCAAGCACCGAGCATGAGCTTCCACAGTACACGACCAAGAGCTGTGACTTCACCCTTATCCGTCCTCCCAACTTGCGATACCCGAAATTGTGATGTGGGCCAATGGTCCAGATCTGCCTATGGTTGACAGTTCAGGTTGAATCGCGATCTCGCGACTCGGGGTTCTGAAGCACAAAGAACTCCGCCTCCTAGCTCGCGATACCCGAGTTTACGAAATGGACCGACCTCTCTATTTTGTGATCTTGCAACTCGGGGTTTTGAAGCACAAATAATTATGCCTCCTAGCTCGTGATACCCGAGTTCATGAAATGGATCGACCTCTCTATTTCGCGATCTCACGACTCATGGTTTTGAAGTGAAAATAACTCTGCCTCCCAGCTTGCGATACTCGAGTTCGCAAAATGGATTGATGGTCCAGATCTATCTGAGATCGATGGTCACTATTCCTCCTGAGCTTTGGACATCAAGAAGCCCTTGCCACTAACCTCCTTGCAAATCCACCTTATCCCACGACTTGCGGGGTTTCGACGTTTCTCCTCGAGGACTCTCCACTGTCTGTTCAGAGCTTCGTGATCTCCCCTCCTGGATCTACGCAGTGTTAAAGCTTGCACTCCTACCTCAAATCAGACAGTCCACGAGATTATCCACCGTGATCCAATGCTCGACAACGTTCTTCCTCCTGATATTTTACTCACTTCAGACTTAGAATATTTTCTAAGTCTTTGAAGACTCGGTCTTCGCTTCTTCCAGGGAATGAGTTCTTGGATCTCGATAACACTTTCCAAAGTGTTGTTCCTCCTAGGCCTTGTCTGGTTCAGACTTCGATTTCCCACACACTCCTTGCATCTGAGGGATTTCGATAACTCAGATCCATAGTATTTCTCGCTGAGAAATTCCTCCTGATTTCCTTACGTTCCTCTCTGGCTTGATGCACACCTTGAAGAGCTTCCAATGAAGAGAAACAATTGAAACTGGAAAAACTCACAGTTCCATCCACTTGTTCATGAAAACATAAATGATAGGAAAACACACAGTCCACACACCATACATTTGGATCAATTTTCCTTCTGTTATATTCACAAGTGCCCAATGGCTACATAATGCATTCAAAATTATAGTAGCTTAAAAAACTGAGATCTCCTGCTAACTCGCATTTCTCTCTTACAACTAATTTCTCTTTGTATTACAGCCCCACTCCAACTAGGCGTACAAACTTCTACTTAACTCAAAAAGATTCCTAGGGTTTCCCCTGGCTACTTGCCTACTCTAAAATTCATGCTACGCTATCTTAGTGCAGTCGCATTCCAGATCCGTAGTGGAAACTCCTGCTCTATTTACGATCTCAAAACTTGCCTCAAAGGGTAAACTTCAGCACTGGTTCAAGCGTGACTCCAAAGGTAAATTCCGACACAGAGTGAAGGCGTATTTCAAAATCGGTTGCAACTATCAAAATTGAATTTCTGGAAGAAATCTCATGTGTTGAGTGGTCATGCCTCTGTGCGCTTGCCAATGATGCTCCTGCATCACTATTATAGATTGGAGATGGTATCTGGGATTTCTTAGTATCTATCCCAAATACCATCTTCAATCTCCAATAACAACAACATGATTTGTCACGATCAAAAGTATTCTTTTTTGGGAGACCTCCAATCAACCATATCTGAAAACATTGCAATTAATAATTAACCAGTGGAGGTTGTGACAGAAGATGAAGGTCCAACTTGGTTACCTATGTGCATGCAAAGGGTTACTCATGTTGTTGTTCATACAGTGCCTCTACATGCACATAGGAAACCAAGTTGGGCCTTCTTCCATCGTCGTTGCCTCTACCGGGTAATTATTAACTACAACATTTTCATATATGATCAATTGCAAGTCTCCTAAAAAATAATATTGTTCATCATGATGAATCATCATGTTGTTGTTATTATAGATTGAAGATGGTATCTGGGATTTCTTGGTATCCATCCAAAATACCATCTTCAATCTCCAATAATAACAACATGATGATTCATCACGATCAACAATATTATTTTTTGGGAGACCTACAATCAATCATATGCGAAAGCATTGCAATTAATAATTAACTAGTGGAGGCTGCAATAGAATATGAAGGTCCAAATTGGTTAGCTATGTGAATGCATAGGGGCTATATTAGCAACAACATGAGTAAAATTTGTACGATCAAACAAATGACATGGAAATGGGTGCCTTCCACTTCAAACAAGCGGATTGAAATCAACTCATCGGAGGTAGTCTAACTTTATCATTAACCCTCATGGAGAAGGTGTGCATGCTAAGCTCTAGTTTCTGTCTTTTCAAGAAGGCACCCATTTCCATTTTCCTGTTCATTTGTTTGACCATAGAAGGGTTACTCGTGTCATTGGTACTACAGTGCCACTACATGCACATAAGAAACCAAGTTGGGCCTTCTTTCATCATCGTGACCTCTACCGGGTAATTATTAACTACAAAATTTTCAGATATGATCGATTGCAAGTCTCCCAAAAAAGAATATTGTTGATCATGATGAATCATAATGTTGTTTCTATTAGAGATTGAAGATCATATCTAGGATTTCTTGGTATCCATCCCAAATACCATATTCAATCTCCAAGAGCAACAACATGATGATTCGTCACAATCAACAATATTCTTTTTTGGGAGACTTGCAATAAACCATATCTGAAAACATTGCAATTAGTAATTAACGAGTGGAGGCTGCGACATAAGATGAACATCCAACTTGGTTACCTATGTGCATGGAGAGGGGTTATATGAGAAACGACATGAGTAACCTTTCTACAATTGAACAAATGACATGGAAATGTTTGCCTTCCACTTCAAACAAGCGTCTTGAAATCAACTCACCAGAGGCAGTCTAAATTTATCTTTAACCCTCATGGAGAAGGTGTGCATGCTAAGCTCTACTTTCTGTCTTTTCAAGAAGGCACCAATTTCCATTTCTTTGTTCATTTGTTTGACCATAGAAGGTTTACTCATGTCATTGTTCATAGAGTGCCTCTACATGCACACATGAAAACAAGTTGGGCCCTCTTCCATCGTCGCGGCCTCTACCAAATAATTATCAAATATAACATTTTCAGATATGATCGATTGCAAGTCTCCCAAAAAATAATATTGTTGATCTTGATGAATCAACATGTTGTTGCTATTAGAGATTGGAGATGGTATCTGGGATTGCTTGGTATCCATCCCAAATACCATCTTCAATCTCCAATAACAACAACATGATTTGTCACGATCAAAACTATTCTTTTTTGGGAGACCTGCAATCAACCATATCCGAAAATGTTGCAATTAATAATTAACTAGTGGAGGCTGCGATAGAAGATGAAGGTCCAACTTGGTTACCTATGTGCATGCAAAGGGTTACTCATGTCATTTTTCATACAATGCCTCTACATGCACATAGGAAACCATGATGGACATTTCTACAATAGAACAAATCACATGGAAATGTGTGCCTTCACTTCAAACAAGTGTCTTGAAATCAAATCATTGGAGGGAGTCTAAATTTATCATTAACCCTCATGGAGAAGGTGTGCATGCTAAGCTCTACTTTCTATCTTTTCAAGAACACACCAATTTCCATTTCTTTGTTCATTTGTTTGACCATAGAAGGGTTACTCATGTCGTTCTTCATAGAGTGCCTCTACATGCACACATGAAAACAAGTTGGGCCTTCCATCATCGCAGCCTCTACTGGGTAATTATTAACTACAACATTTTCAGATATGATTGATTGCAAGTCTCCCAAAAAATAATATTGTTGATAATGATGAATCATCATGTTGTTGCTATTAGAGATTGAAGATGGTATCTGGGATTTCTTGGTATCCATCCCAAATACCATATTCAATCTCCAATCACAACAACACGATGATTGATCACGATCAACAATATTATCTTTTGGGAGAACTACAATCAATCAAATCCAAAAACAATGCAATTAATAATTAACCAGTGGAGGCTGTGATAGAATATGAAGGTCCAAATTGGTTAGCTATGTGAATGCAGAGGGGCTATATTAGCATCGACACGAGTAAACTTTGTATGATTGAACAAATGACATGGAAATGGGTGCTCTCCACTTCAAACAAGCGGCTTTAAATCAAATCACCGGAGGTAGTCTAACTTTATCATTAACGCTCATGGAGAAGGTGTGCATGTTAAGCTCTAGTTTCTGTCTTTTCAAGAAGGCACCCATTTCCATTTTCCTGTTCATTTGTTTGACCATAGAAGGGTTAATCATGTCATTCTTCATACAATGCCTCTACATGCACATAAGAAACCAAGTTGGGCCTTCTTCCGTCATCGCAACCTCTACCAGGTAATTATTAACTACAAAATTTTCAGATATGATTGTTTGCAAGTCTCCCAAAAAGGAATATTGTTGATCGTGATGAATCATAATGTTTTTTCTATTAGAGATTGAATATGGTATCTAGGATTTCTTGGTATCCATCCCAAATACCATCTTCAATCTCCAAGAGCAACAACATGATGATTCGTCACGATCAACAATATTCTTTTTTGGGAGACCTGCAATAAACCATATCCGAAAACATTGCAATTAATAATTAATGAGTGGAGGTCGCAACATAAGATGAAGGTCCGACTTGGTTACCTATGTGCATGCAGAGGGGTTATATGAGCAACGACATGAGTAACCTTTCTACAATCGAACAAATGACATGGAAATGTGTGCCTTCCACTTCAAACAAGCATATTGAAATCAACTCACCGGAGGCAGTCTAAATTTATCATTAACCCTCATGGAGAAGGTGTGCATGCTAAGCTCTAGTTTCTGTCTTTTCAAGAAGGCACCAATTTCCATTTATCTATTCATTTGTTTCACCATCGAAGGTTTACTCATGCAATTGTTCATAGAGTGCCTCTACATGCACACATGAAACCAATTTGGGCCTTCCTCCATCGTCGCGGCCTCTACCAGATAACTATTAAAAATAACATTTTTAGATATGATCGATTGCAAGTCTCCCAAAAAATAATATTGTTGATCCTAATGAATCAACATGTTGTTGCTATTAGAGATTGGAGATGGTATCTGGGATTGCTTGGTATCCATCCCAAATACCATCTTCAATCTCCAATAACAACAACATGATTTGTCACGATCAAAAGTATTATTTTTTGGGAGACCTGCAATCAATCATATCTAAAAATGTTGCAATTAATAATTAACCGGTGGAGGCCGCAACAGAAGATGAAGGTCCAACTTGGTTACCTATGTGCATGCAAAGGGTTAATCATTTTGTTGTTCATACAGTGCCTCTACATGCACATAGGAAACCATGTTCGACATTTCTACAATTGAACAAATGACATGGAAATGTGTTCCTTCCACTTTGAACAAGCATCCTGAAATCAACTCACGAGAGGGAGTCTAAATTTATCATTAACCCTCATGGAGAAGGTGTTCATGGTAAGTTCTACTTTTTTTCTTTTCAAGAAGGCACCAATTTCCATTTCCCTTTTCATTTGTTTGACCATAAAAGGGTTACTCATGTCGTTGTTCATACAATGCCTCTACATGCACACATGAAACCAAGTTGGGCCTTCTTCCATCATCGTGGCTTTTACCAGGTAATTATTAAATATAACATTTTTAGATCTGATAGATTGCAAGTCTCCCAAAAAAGAATATTGTTGATCATGATGAATCAACATGTTGTTTCTATTAGATATTGGAGATGGTATCTAGGATTTCTTGGTATCCATCCCAAATACCATCTTCAATCTCCAATAACAACAACATGATTTGTCACAATCAAAAGTATTCTTTTTTGGGAGACCTACAATCAACCATATCCGAAAACATTGCAATTAATAATTAACCAGTGGAGGTTGCGATAGAAGATGAAGGTCCAACTTGGTTAACTATGTGCATGCAAAGGGTTACTCATGTCGTTGTTTATACAATGCCTCTACATGCACATAGGAAACCAAGTTGGGACTTCTTCCATCGTAGTGGCCTCTACTGAGTAATTATTAACTACAACATTTTCAGATATGATCGATTGCAAGTCTCCCAAAAAATAATATTGTTGATCATGATGAATCATCATGTTGTTGTTATTAGAGATTGAAAATGGCATCTCGGATTGCTTGGTATCCATCCCAATTACCATCTTCAATCTCCAATAACAACAACATTATGATTCGTCATGATCAACAATATTATTTTTTGGGAGACTTGCAATCGATCATATCTGAAAATCTTGTAGTTAATAATTACCCGTTAGAGGTCGCGACGATGGAATAAGGCCCAACTTGGTTTCCTATGTGCATGTAGAGGCACTGTATAAACAACAACATGAGTAACCCTTTACCATCTTCAATATCCAATAGCAACAACATGATGATTCTTCACGATCAACGATATTCTTTTTAGGGAGACCTGTAATCGATCGTATCTGAAAACGTTGCAATTAATAATTAACCAGTGGAGGTTGCGACAGAAGATGAAGGTCCAACTTGGTTACCTATGTGCATGCAGAGGGGTTATATCAATAATGACGTGAGTAACCTTTCTATGATAAAAAAAATGACATGGAAATTGGTGCCTTCCACTTCAAACAAGCTGCCTGAAATCAACTCACAGTAGGCAGCCTAACTTTATCATTAACCCTCATGGAGAAGGTGTGCATGTTAAGTTCTAGTTTCTGTCTTTCCAAGAAGCACCCATTTCCATTTTTCTGTTCATTTGTCTGACCATAGAAGGGTTACTCATGTTGTTGTGCATACAATGCCTCTACATGCACATTGGAAACCAAGTTGGGCCTTCTTCCACCGTCACAACCTCTACGAGGTAATTATTAACTACAACATTTTCAGATATGATCGATTGCAAGTCTACCAAAAAAGAATATTGTTGATCATGATGAATCATCATGTTGTTGCTATTAGAGATTGAAGATGGTATTTGGTATTTCTTGGTATCCATCCCAAATACCATCTTCAATCTCCAATAGCCACAACATGATTCGTCACGATCAACAATATTGTTTTTTGGGAGACTTGCAATTAATAATTAACTAGTGGAGGCCACGACAAAAGATGAAGGTCCAACTTGGTTACCTATGTGCATGCAAAAGTTGATCATACAGTGCCTCTGCATTCATATAGGAAACTAGGTTGGGCCTTCTTCCATCATTGCGGCCTCTACCATGTAATTATTAACTACAACTTTTTAAGATATGATCGATTGCAAGCCTCCCAAAAAATAATATTGTTGATCATGATGAATCATCATGTTGTTTCTATTAGAGATTGAGATGGTATCTCAGATTTCTTGGTATCCATCCCAAATACCATCTTTAATCTCCAATAGCAACAACATGATGATTCATCATGATCAACAATATTTTTTTTTTAGACCTGCAAACGATCAGATCCGAAAACGTTGCAATTAATAATTAACCAATGGAGGTTGCGACAAAATATGAAGGTCCAACTTGGTTACCTATTTGCATGCAGAGGGGTTATATGAGCAACAACATGAGTAACATTTCTATGATTGAACAAATGACATGGAAATGGGTGCCTTCCACTTCAAACAAGCAGCCTGAAATCAACTCACCGGAGGCTGTCTAACCTATCATTAACCCTCGTGGAGAAGGTGTGCATGCTAAGATCGAGTTTCTCTCTTTTCAAGAAGTACATAATTAATCCTCATGGAGAAGGTGTGCATGGTATGCTCTAGTTTTTGTCCTTTCAAGAAATACATAACCTTCATCTTTGATAGAATTTTCAAAGTGATATCACCCAATTATATTCCACTTTTTCAGCTCTCTGAATTCAATTTACAATATTTTATTGAGTCACATTTTGTTCTATTTTTTCATAAGATTATGAGTTTTCTAATAATTTGATGCTATGTAACATTTGCAAAGTGATTTTTGTTGTTTCTATTAGGTTTGCTAAGTTTTCTAATAATTTGATGCTATGTAGCTTGAGTTTGCTTAGTTTTGACCTAGTTTGTAAACAAAACTATCTCAAACTTAGATTAACCAAAAACATGTATTGAGATTTAGTTGTACAATTAATGAATAAGTTTTGATCTATTTTGTATATAAAACTATCTCAAACTTAAATTAACCAAAAACATATATTGACATTTAGTTGTACAATTAATGAATAAATTATGAATCATAACTTTTACCACATAAAATTGATATTTATAAACATGATAATTGTTTTATAGGAAATTGATATTTATAAAAATGATCATATTTTTTCAAATATCTAAAAAGTCCTTGAAATTGTATGAAAAGAGATTAGATCAATAATTTTATATTTATAAAAATGATAATATTTTTTCAAATATATAAAAAGTTTTTGAAATTTTATGAAAAGAGATTAGATCAATAATTTAAAAGAAAATTGATATTTATAAAAATAATAATAATATTTTTTCAAAAAATAATTTGTTTTCCATTGATAATATTTTTTCAAATATATAAAAAGTTTTTGAAATTGTATGAAAAGAGATTAGATCAATAAATTAAAAGAAATTTGATATTTATAATAATAATAATAATAATAATATTTTTTCAAAAATATAAAAAGTTTTTCCAATTGTATAAAAATAGATTAGATTCAAATTGTGATGAAAATTAAATTGTATCAAAATAAATTAAATAAATTAGATGGATAGTTTTGAATATTGTTACAGTTGAGTTTGCTAAGTTTTGAACTAGTTTGTAAAAAAAACTATCTCAAACTTAAATTAACCAAAAACATGTATTGACATTTAGTTGTACAATTAATGAATAAGTTTTGATCTAGTTTTGAATAAACCTATCTCAAACTTAAATTAACCAAAAACATATATTGACATTTAGTTGTACTATTAATGAATAAATTATGAATCATAATTTTTACCAAGAAAATTGATATTTATAAAAAGATAATATTTTTTCAAATATATAAAAAAAAATTGAAATTGTATGAAAAGAGATTAAATCAATAATTTGATATTTATAAAAATGATAATTTTTTTTCAAATATATAAAAAGTTTTTGAAATTGTATGAAAAGAGATTAGATCAATAATTTAAAAGAAAATTGATATTTATAAAAATAATAAAAATATTTTTTCAAAAAATAAAAAGTTTTTCATTGAGAATATTTTTTGAAATATATAAAAAGTTTTTGAAATTGTATGAAAAGGGATTAGATCAATAAATTAAAAGAAATTTGGTATTTATAAAACTAATAATCATATTTTTTCAAAAATATAGAGAGTTTTTCCAATTGTATAAAAAGAGATTAGATTCAAATTGTGATTAGAATTAAATTGTACCAAAATAAATTAAATAAATTAGATGGATAGTTTTGAATACTGTTAATTCAAAAATTGTGATTAGATTCAAATTGTATCACAAAAGAAATTAGATGGATAGTTTTGAATACCGTTAATTCATAAAAATTGTTTAAATTGCTAGATTAAATAGATAGTTTTGAATGATGTTAGTTAAAAAAAAAATTAGTTAATTTTTTTTGTTGAAATTATATAAAAAGAGATTAGATAGCTTGCTTTGAATAGCCTTCATTAGTTTTAAAAAATACCATTTAAACAATAAAACCTAATAAGCTAAGTGTTGTAAACATTTTCCTCCTTTTAAAAATTAAAAAAATTAGAAAAAAAATGATAAATTAAATTAAAACAAAATAAGAAAATGAAAACCAATTAATACATTCAAAGTTTAAAAGATTTTCATTAAACAGTTAGTAACACTTTTATCTTGTCAATTCTGTAAAAATCTGCAAAACCCAAAACCCTCAATCTCAACCAATAAAATTCAGTAAAATCTGCAATTTTTAAAATTTCTAGCACTAGTATATTAGTTGTCTTCCAAAAATAATATAGTAAAATCTGCAATTTTTAAAAATTTTGACACTTTTATCTTCTCTATTCAGTGTCTTCTCAAACCCAAACAATCTGCAATTCAATAAAATTAGTACAATCTGCAATTTTTAAAATTCCTGTTTGGATTTTAAAAAGTTGAAAAAAAAAAAGAAAAAACATAAAATCATTATCTTTATCCAAAAATGTTACATTGAGCACCTTCTGTCTTGACCCATAGAAGAAACAATTGCATTGAGTACAAACCCTAGGATCTGATTGTGCTATTTTAAGCTGCATTGAAATAAACTGAAGATTTTAACATCAACTCAGAAGTGAAAATTAGTCTACCTACAAAACCTTAGCCATTTACAACCCTAATACTATCTCAAAGCACCTTCTTTCTTAGCCCAAAAGAAAAAATATTACATCTAGCACCTTGATTACAAACCCTAAGATCTAATTATGCTTATTTTAAACTGCATTGAAATAAACAAAAAAATCTTAACACCAATTCAGAAATGAAAATTATTCTACTACAAAACCCTATGTATCTACCACCCTTATACTCTCTGGAAACTGCTCTCATGCTCAAAACCCTAAGTAAAAGTAAACACGTAGTGGACAGACTGGCCGATTCTCGAAGACGAGTATTCGTGGAAGACACAATAGGGTACCGAACCGCAACCGTGTAGCCACGGAAGGGCATCAAACAAATATTGACATTACGATATGCTCAATGCTTCGCATGAACGAAAGCAGAGATCGGCATGCATAGATACCTCATGCAAAAGAAAGGATGTAAACCTCAGAAGAATAGAGGCAATACAAGCAAATTCGAAAGGAAAAAAGTAAGCTGAGCCTTTAACCCTAATTGTAAGGGAATCCCGTATCGCATATCTTAAGTTTGAGAAGAGATCATGACAGACGGCAGGCTATCTGGCAAGGACTATCTATCTGGTAAGGACTATCCATCATGCAACAGTCCAATCTTCAGATCAAGGATTATTTATTATACAGCAGTTCAATCATAAAGGGACTATGAAAAACGACAAAAGTTATCTGGCCAAGGCTAACAGTCTAAGCAAATTAAGGAAAATGTAAGTTGAGCCTTTAACCTTAATTGCAATGAAATCCCGTACAGAAAATCATAAGTTTGAGAAAGGCCATGAGAGACGGCAAAGGCTATCCAGCCAGGGCTATCCACTATGCAGCAGCCCAATCATTACTGGGATGCTGCAAGGTTCAACCGTGCGGCCATTATCAATATCAATGCTCAGCAGCATATGATGCCAGCGACGACGACATACTGTATCTCCAAGGCGGCTTCATTTAATGCATTCCATTGTACTGTTGATAAGGAGTACTGTCGAGAAGCTGTACCGTCGACGGGGTGGCCCGATTTAGCGCATTCCGTTATTTCTTTCATATTTTATATTAATTAGAATACAGAGTGGTGAAGTGTGGCGGGTGTGCCCAACCCATGTCATAACAACATCAACAATCGCCAACTGGTGGAGACCCTATAAAGCCATGGAATCTAATGAGATATCAAACTGATTCCTTGAATTTACGAATGAGCAAGGAAGCCACATATATCATTCCCTTCCAACTAAGACAACGGGTGGAAAATTCGTAGTACGAATCTGCAAATCACAATCAAAACCCCGAACCCTGGTGGAAAAGGATGCGGCATTCAGTAAACCCTCAAAATACGCCCCGCGAATCTGCCTTAGAGAACTACCCATAGGTTAACTGGAAGTATCGAACCCCTAATTAAAACTCTAAGTGCCTCATTGTCGAGCCAAACCCTATGTGAAAAAGCCCTGATCAAAACCCTAAGTGCCTCTCTGTCGAGCCTAACCATATCTGAAAAAGCCCCGATCAAAACCCTAAGTGGCTCTTTCTCGAGCCAAACCCTATCTAAAAAGAGCCCTAATCAAAATCCTAAATGCAAGGACGAGGAAAATCCGACCTGAAAATGTCATAATGGAGTCGACAGATGCGATGGAATGTGAGAAATGGTGTATCGAGGATTATATATATTGAGTGAGCATATCTCTAGTCTACAGTCCATAAAAATTAGATGAACGAGTGCATTCAAATAAAAGAGTATACAGTCCATAAAAATTAGATGAACGAGTGCATTCAAATAAAAGAATCTTGGATATTTATGAGAATATTGTAGGTTTACTAATAATTAAAAAA
>ML790161.1:65178-87861 GCA_009831015.1 Picea engelmannii | reverse complement strand
GACTTTTTATCCATGAGTGAAATACTTTATGTTACAAATGACAGAATTCACTTTGTGACTAAGCAACACTCTAACCTTTTGACTACTTAGAACTAACAATGATTGGCTAAAATTTCAAGTATTAGATTCATCATGTATGTTTCGAGTGCACATGTTTAGGGGGGAAGAACAAAAAATCAACCATCCCTCCCATGATAGTCACCAAAACCCTAAAGAGATAGCTAGAGATGTAAGGACCTTGAAGAGTTGAGTTAATGAGATTTTTACCTATCTTTGAAAGATTAAGGGAGTGTTGGAGTCTTGGGGCTCCAAGTTAGAGAATAAAGAGAAGAGATCGATAGAAGAAGAGGACCCTAGTTGGGATGGATCAATCGAGTGTTAGAAGTTAGGGTGTGATATGCAGAAGAAAACCCTACCTTCAAGGGGTATGTCAAGCAAAGTGTAATGTCCCTTTCCAAATAGGAGCTCTAGAGAGGAGGCTTAATGGTCTAAACCGCCCTGTTAGACTATACCCAGGGCCAAAGAGGGGTAAACAGGGTTACTAGAGGTCACTCGAGTCACAGGTGTTATATTCGGAAAGTGACATTGAGCTAAAAAGGGTTAAAAGCGCTTTTAAGTTATTATGAGCTAAAAATAGAAGTCAACAATGAATTAGGGTTTCAACAGTGATTTAGGGTTTTGGAAATCAACAACGAATTAGGGTTTCAACATGATTTAGGGTGTTGGAAAGCTATAAAGGAAGGGTCAGCGACCTAATTCATCATTATGCAGATTATGACTTGTCATTGAGGAGAAGAGGTGCATCTCAGGAGAGATAGTTCAGTGTATTCCAGGAGGAAGACACCAGTTGGCTGATTTCGGTGTTGAAAGACACACCCTAGTCACCGAGAATATCATCCAGATCTTCCATCATTCTTCATTGATTCCACAGTGCTTCCATATTCCGGGTATTATCTTTTAGTTGCTTATTTGTATTCCGGCTAAGATCCTTTTGTCTTTTGATCTAGCCAAGTGTTGATATTTTATTCAGCCGAAGTTGCTTATTTGTATTCTAGCTAAGATCCTTTGCCTGTTGATATAGTCGAGTATTGTCATTTTATTCAGCCACATTCAACCATTTTGTAATCCACAGAGATAACATAATACAAACTTTGCAGTCCTTTGTCGCGTTTATTATTTGTATGATCACTTATATGCTATAAACCTTTGATCCTACGCACACATTAGCAGTGTTTCCTAGACTAGCCAAGTCAGGAACATTACCGTGGTATCAAAACTTTAGTCCTGCCAGCCTGTAACTAAAGACAATGAGTGCAGTAGAAGACCCAGAGGGCTGCGAACACGTAGGTGACGAATATGTCACTTACAACAGGCATCAGGAAAGAAGGCATAGGCCTGATTTCCCCCCTTTTTCTCCTAGCTCAGAGGAAGAGGAAGAGGCACACAGAGAAGCAGAGAGAAGGGTAGAGCATGAGGCTGAGCGCGAGGTAGAGAGGATGCTAGGAGACAGATATGAGCGACCAGAGGGTAGTGGAAAGGCCCTCGTAGATCTAGAGGCAGCTTTCATGCAGGTTATCAATGATATGTTAGCTAGTCAATGGACCATGTCTCAGTCCTTGGCACAGGTGGTTGATAGATTGGGTAGAGTGGGCACCCTAGATACACAAGTCCTGCACGTAGCATAGGGGAACTCGAGAGCAGGTAGTAGACCCAGTCACCCTCTTGCACATACACCTCTGCGAGTAGGATTCCCAAACCCTTGTTTCCCAGTTTCTAGAGGGCACCCCCGGTAGCAGCACCGCCACCAATACCACAGAGGCCACCCACTCATGCTGACGACATTATAGAGTATAGGAGGGAGTACGTAGCATTGGGTCGTGAATACCATCAGGACATGACCTTAGTCGAGTATTGTGGACTTAGACTCACGAACCGCCCCAGAGAACCGGAGAGGGGAGGACCACAACAGCAGCAGGGGCATAACCTCGATTTCATCTGAAAAGTTGGGAAAATCACCATCCCTTCTTTCGACGAATCATCCAAATACACCACCAGAGCTTGGGTACAGAATCTAGACATGTATTACAAGCTCAACCAGATGACTGAGACAAAGGCCATCAATTTTGTGACCTTACACTTGGAGGGTGAGGCACACGAGTGGTGGTACCATGGACTGGTGACATTGGGTCAGAGTCACATCATATCCTATAGGGAGTTTACAGATAGGCTCATGGACAGGTTTTTGACAGGAAGGATCCCGAGATACACTTCAGGGATCTAGCCCAGTTGAGACAAATTGGCACAACAAAGGTGTTCATCACAGAGTTTTAGCAGGTAGTCGTGACAGTGACAGATATATCAGAGCCCAGGCTGATCATGATATTCATAGAATGACTCATAGAGACTTTCATAGGCTGGGTGAAGGCATACAGGCCTCCCACTTTGTAGGATGCCATCCTTCACACTTGAGATCTGGCAGACTCGGTGCCAAAGACTAAAACTTTACCCAAACCATTTGTGCCCCAGAGGGATCGAGACAGGAAGCCATTCCAAAGAGAATGGAAGGGCAAGGAGAAGTTGGATGATGAGACTAGGTGAGAGATTATGAGGAAGAAGCTTTGCTTTAGCTGCAGAGAGCCTTGGGTCCCAGGCCATAGGTGCATGGGCAAGGGAGAGATTTATTATATTGTGGTAGCAACGAACAATGTGGACAGTGAGGAGGAGGAGCAAGACAGTGGATCCACTAGTTCATAGGAGGAGACAACACCAGCAGAGGAGCAACTTCTCCGTAGACCACCAACACGAGCAGGAGCCCATCCTCCAGTAGTCCCACAACCACCAGAGCAGGCTAACAGGAGGAAACTAGCAAAGGGAGGAGTCATAGAGACCCTTTTTTGTGTTCCGAGGTATGATACCCTCCGTATTAGAGGGATTATTCAGGGGCAGCGGGCAATCGCCCTAGTAGATGGTGGGGCCACCCACAACTTCATCGATGCTCCACTAGTATCGAGATGGGAACTTCAGATAGAGGAGTTTGAGGGGTTTGAGGTTGCAGTAGCAGATGGCCACACAGTGGAGTGTCTAGACAAAGTTCCAAACTTAGAGATGAAGTTAGGCAACTACACAGTGAGAAACGCATTTTATGTGGTTGACCTATCGGATACAGATGTGGTGTTAGCAGTTCAGTGGATGATTACCTTGGGAAAAATCACTACCAACTACCAAACCTTGGAAATGGGATTCATAGATCAGGATGGGAAGAAGGTTTTTCTAAGAGGTATGTCGACAGGAGCACCCATGATAGTTTCAACCAAGAGGATGGAGAGGATATTCAGACATGGGGTGGTAGAATATGCCTCAGAATGCTTGATCACTACTCAGAAGGATTCAGAAGGTCGAAAACAATATAAAAACAGAGATCAAGAATTTATTGGGACGACATCAACAGGTCTTTGAAGCAATTCCACCAGGGAGACCACCTGACAAGGGGTTTGAGCACACCATTGAGTTGGAGGAGGGGGCCAAACCTATGATCACCCCCCCCCTATTGTCATCCTAGGAGGTTCAAGGATGAGATAGAGAAGGCAATCAAGGAATTGTTGGCGATGGGACACATCAAACCAAGCAACATCCCATTTGCTTCTTCAGTTGTCTTAGTTCTGAAGAAGAATGGCACCATGAGGATATGCATTGATTACCGAGACTTCAACAAGAAAACCATCAAGAACCCGTACCCTATCCCACGCATTGACGAGTTGATGGATGAACTGCATGGGGCATTTTTCTTCTCAAAAATTGATCTACACTCTGGATATCATCATATCAACATCCGAGAGCAGGACATGGAGAAGACGACATTTCGATGTCATTTTGGACACTTCGAGTTCCTCGTTATGCCATTTGGGCTAACCAATGCACCCGCTACATTCCAGTCTTGCATGAACCATATATTTAGGGATCAGTTAAGGAAATCAATCTTGGTTTTCCTCGACGACATCTTGATCTTGATGAGGTATTGAGCATCATGGAGGCACAGTCATTATATGCCAAAGAGTCCAAGTGCAAGTTCGGTATGACAGAGCTACTTTACTTAGGCCACATCATCAGTGCACATGGGGTACAGGTGCACCAAGAGAAGATCAGGGCCATTATGGACTGGCCAACGCCCAAGAATATGACAGAATTAAGGAGCTTCTTCGATCTATGCAGCTATTACAAGCGGTTTGTCCGAAGTTTTTCTCAGCTTGGAGCACCGCTGACAGATCTTACCAAGCATGGGGCCTTCATATGGACCAAAAATTCAAAGGAAGCCTTTGATCACATGAAGTAAGTCATGGGAACTTGTCAAGTGTTGGCACTACCAGACTTCACCTTACCATTTGTGCTAGAGTGTGACGCATCTGGCGAAGGGATCGGTGTAGTTTTGATGCAGGGAGGACACCCCATTGTATTCGAGAGCTCGAAGCTTAGTCAACCTGAGAGGTTGTACTCCATTTATGACAAGGAAATGTTGGCAATCATGCATGCCTTGACCAAGTTGAGACAATATTTGGTGGGCAACAAATTCATGGTCACGACCGATCACAACAGTTTGAAGTATTTCCTTGAGCAGAAGGACCTCAGTGAGCGCCAACATAAATGGGTGATGAAGATACAGGAATTTGACTTTGACATAGAGTATGCCAAGGGGAAGAAGAACATTGTGGTCGATGCACTATCGAGGAGATCTGTGGCATGTTCTTTGATGGAGATTTCAGTAGATTGGAAATCCCACTTATTAGTGGAATAGTCCAAGAACCAGTTCGCTTGTGAGGTGATGCATGGGAAGATATAGGATGACCGATATAGGGTCATTAACGATGTCATATTTTACAAGGATAGAGTCTACTTGGTGCCAGATTTAGGGCTTAAGAAAAACATCCTCAACGTAGTTCATGATTCACCTCTAGCAGGCCATCAGTGGTTTTTCAAAACCTATAGATAGATCAGAGAGAGGTTCTCATGGAAGGGCCTCAAACAGGATGTTATGAGACACATTGGTGGGTGTGTGACTTGCTAGAACAACAAGTCAGGGCATGCTCTTCCGTCAGGGCTACTTCAACCACTCCCCATTCCAGAGCAGAAATGGGAGAGTATATCTATGGACTTCATCACGGGTCTACCCAAGGTCCAAGGTAAGGACTGTATCTATGTAGTGGTTGACATATTGACCAAGTTTTCTCACTTCTACGCCATACCGACAGAGTACAACACAATTCAGGTAGCTGAGATTTTCTTCCGGTAGATCTTCAGACTTCATGGGTTGCCGAAGAACATCATCAGTGATAGGGACAATCGGTTCATAGGGACATTTTGGAGAGAGTTGTTTCAGTTGGTGGGGACATAGTTGACACCTAGCACCAACTATCATTCTCAGACAGATGGGTAGACTAAGATTGTCAACAAGTGGGTTGAATGGTATTTGAGGAACTATGTAGGAGGACAACAAAGAACGTGGGTAAAGTGGTTACATTTAGGAGAACATTGCTACAACACCACCTTCAACATGTCCATTGTTATGACACCATTCCGAGAATTGTTGATGTAGGAGCATCACTCCACATTAGTAGCGTGCCATTTAGCCAGCACATCCAGCATGCATTTAATGGAGAAAGGGAGAGGCACAACCCTTTCGTTTTTCAAAATTTTAAAATTGTATTAAATTTTGTAAGGCTGTAAGAGCCGACCATGCATCTGCTCAGGAAGTGGTTGAGGTTGCCTTAAATGGTAGCCTGCAACAAGCCTAGGTCATAGTCAGGCCTCGACACTCCTTTTGTGTAATGTAGCTGTAGGAGCCGCTCCGTGAGAGTGATAGCTCAGAGACGGTGAGGTGGAGGATAAGCTCGAGAGAGCCCTCATTTTGTAATAGGAAGAAAATTTTGGGAGAGGGAGATGGGACTTAGGTAGGATTTAGGAGAGACCAGAGTAGAGAGGTCTCAAGAGGGAACTGAGACTTGTTACAATCCAACCATTGTAAACACATTTGTATAGATATTTCTGAATATAATAGAAGAGTAGTTTTTCCTGCCATGAACTATCTGTATATGTTTACATGTTTTCATGCATTTTTGGTTTTGAATGCATAACTGGTGAATTAATTCAGAAGTTTCAATTTCTCCCTATCTTGGATTTTCCGAGTGCAAGGAGTGCATAGAGTCTGTAAGGTGTGGGCTGACAAAGGTGAGACAACCTCATGAAAACTCAGGAGGGATAGGGTTGAACCTTCATCAGCAGAGGTGCAAGGAGTGGATGGGAAATAAATTTTTTTCGAGTTAGATGAGGAGACATAACTATTGAAGGTTTTGTGGAAGCTCTTCCAGGAGAGAATTGAGCAAATGCACATGTTGCATTGAGAAGAACTCTGTTTCGAGTTCGATGAGAAGACATAATCACTCAGGGATTCTATGGAAGCTCTTCCAGGAGGGAATTGAGAAAGTGCAAAGAGTGAATAGAGGGAACTCTTGGTTGAGTTCAGAAAGAAGAGAAGTGTCCAAGGAAGACCTTCACAGGGTTGCTGAATACCCTGTAGGATCTGCAAGCTGTGCATTGAGCCAAAGAATGCCAGGAGGGTGTGAAACATTTCTTTACAAGAAATGCTTCGGATATGAGTTTAGTAGAATACTTAGTAGCACAAGGAGTGTGCGATGGTGGAATTATTCTAAGTCTTGAAGACAAGGAACCGGAGAATTTTGGCGTTGGAAACCTTGAAGTTCCGAAAGAGGTGTGTGGTCACGGGGAAAAGTGCAATTTCACCATTTCGTCAGATCGACATTTAAGGTGTTAAGAAATCGAAGAGTCAAGGAAACTTGACTTCAAGATTCACGGAATCCTGAAGAGAGAATTTCCATTTCAGGAAAAGGGTCGAGGTCATATCTTGGAGGCCGTTTGGAGGAGAAGGACCTATGGATCGAATTTGTTTATGGGTTTTCTGAGCAGCAGCTCGAAGAGCTATTTCATCTTAGAAATTGGAACGATCCAGAGACCGGGAGGTCAGTGGACCTTGCTGAGGTAGGGGGTCTGCATCATTACCATATGTTTATAGAAGGATTTTCCAAGATATCCTACCCTATCACATCATTACAAAAGAAAGGAACCAAGTTTAAGTGGTCACAAAAGTGTCAAGACAGTTTTAACAAGCTGAAGGAATTATTGACATCGGTGCCCATTTTGAAGGTAGCAGACCCAGATAAAGACTTCACAATATGTGTTGATGAAAGTAAAGAGGGACTAGGTGGCGTTCTAACTCAGGAAGGGCACGTGATTTGTTACGAGTCCTGGAAATTAAAAGAACATGAGTGAAATTATGTCACTCATGACTTAGAATTGGCAACAGTAATACATGCCTGAAAAATGTGGTGACACTATATAATGGGAAGGAAATGTCTACTATTGATGGATAATAACGGTGTGAAATATCTGTTTAGTCAACCAGAGCTCAATGCATGGCAAGCGAGATGGTTAACCTTCTTGAGAAAATTCGAATTCGAGGTCATACATATCAAGGGCAAGGAAAATAAAGTAGCAGATGCTTTAAGAAGAAGAGTCCATGGGTTATTTGAGATAAATATTAGTAGGGCAGAAAGTGATCTGGAACAAAGAATAAGGATGAAAGGGATTAACGAAGGAAATTACACCAAGATGATGGCAAAATTTCAAAATAGTATCGCAAACTCAGATAAACCGGATATAAGTATCAACAAGAGGGTACTTTAAAGATTTAAAAATAGACTTTACATACCAGATTCATTAGAGTTAAAATTAACTGTTTTAGACGAAGTACATAAGAAACCGTATTCTGGCCATCCAGGTTACCAAAAGACAATAACAACACTCAAAAAACTATTTTACTGGCCTAATATGAAGGGCGAAACAACAGAGTACTTAGCTAGGTGCCAAGATTGTCAGCAGGTTAAGGCCAAACACCAGCATCCATCTGACCTATTACAGCCATTACCAGTACCAAAATGGAAATGGGAGACCATATTGCTGGACTTTTTAACAGGTTTGCCTAAAACTTAGAAACATAATGATTCTATCATGGTTGTAATCGATAAAATCAGTAATTCTGCACACTTTATTCCTGTAAAGTCTACTTTTAAAGCTATAAACATTGCTGAAATATTCATGAAAGAAATTTTTAGATTGCATGGTATTCCTAAAATGGTGATTTCAGATAGAGACGTAAAATTCACATTCGCTTTTTGGAAGGAATTGGTTGTAGGGATAAATACTAACTTGAATTTCAGTATGAGTTATCATCCACAAACGAATGGAAAGACTGAAAGGACAAACCAAATCATAGATGATATGCTCCGCATGTATGTAAGAACAAAACCAAACAAGTGGGAAGACTACCTACACTTGGTAGAATTTGCATATAACAATGGGCACCAAACTTCGACTAAGTTGATCCCTTTCAAAATACTGTATGGGAGGAAGTGTACAACTCTAATTAGATGGGATAACCTGGTTGACAGACTCATGGTTGGACCAGAGATACTCCAAGAAATGGAGAACATGGTAAAAAAGGTACAACAAAACTTGAAAGAAGCATAGGACATGCAGAAGAGCTATGCAGATCAGAGAAGAAGACCCTTGGAATTTCATGTGGGAGACCATGTTTACTTGAAGGTCAAAGCTTGAAAAAGTTCGCTGAAGTTAGGGAACTGTGCCAGGATGGCACCCCAATTTTGTAGGCCCTTCGAGATACTAGCTTGAATTGGAACCGTAGCATATCAACTTGCACTTCCAGCTAATCTAAGAATTCATAATGTATTTCATGTTTCTCTGTTGAAAAAGTATATTCATGACCCTACTCATATTGATTGGAAATAGAACTTTGGAACAGAGTTGTCGCTCAGGTAAAGGTGCAATGGAAGCACTTTAGTCCTGAGGAGGCCACATGGGAGATGGAGGGAGATTTGCAGAAATCTCATCCAACTCTGTTCCAAGAAAGGAATGAACACTGAGGACAGTGTTTTACTAAAGGGGGAAAGGATGTGATATCCTCAAAAATAAAATATTTTTGAAATTTAAATTTGCTGGAAATTTATTTCCGTTTTTAGTAAATTCGAATTTGGAATTTTTTTTCCATTTATAGCAATTACAAATTTCGAATTTGATATTTCTAATTAAGTATTATGACTGTCGGGAAAAGATCTAATTGGACTCAACTAACTATTTTATTATGACACTTGTATAAAAAAAGAATATTTATGACCATGACTCTAGAGTGGGGAACATGTTGGAACTAACTTTGGGATGGTTATTACAAGTGGAAAATCAGAGATTCGGCCATTGGTAGCCTCTGAAAATCAGGGATTTAGAAAGCTGCGAAAATCCCCAAAGGAGGGAAGAAGACCTGGACAAAACATTGATAAATAGCATATGCGAGGAGGCAGGACGTTGCCAAGTATGTTGGGAAAGGGATGATTGATTTTTTTTCTTTTCCTTGTTGTCATGAGAACTACTGAGTAGGTGTGAGGCAAGGAGATAACTGTTGAAATTGTGGATAGTGCTGAGGAGGAGTCTCCAAGTTTACCCTCATGGATTCATGATCAGGCTAGGGGGTGAATCGGGCAAGTGGTTTTGGCTGCCCTGTTCTATGGATGGGAGGAACTTGGTTCTTCCCTTTGTTTTCCCACAAGCTGGTTTAGATATGTTGCTCTACTCCTTCTCTGTCTCAATGAATTTATATAAGATGCAATGTATGTGTTAAATCGAAACTGAAATGATTTCCATTTTCTATTTGAATGATCGTATATATGATGCAGTGTATTCGTTAAATCTGAATTGAAATTATGTTCCATCTCTTGGAATTATTTAGGCACACCGGTAATGCATCAAATTAATTTGGTATGGATACAATAACCTGGGCGAAATTTGTTCATTATATGAAATTTTATAATCAAGTACTAAATTCTGGGATTGCCCCTCCTGAATTAAAAAATTGAGACACAGTTAACCATGTGCAAGTGAATTGAGAGTATAAATTCGTATATAGGCAAAAGTTGTATTTTTTGTAGTCGCAATATCAGACAGATCTATCTATGAGTATTTGGATTGAGTAGGTCTGTACATATATTCTTGTAGACTCATGTTTATATATAGTGCACATAGATACAGATGTGGTAGTACTGCATACAGATTTGTTATAGAAGATTTAATGACAACAATAGAATACTCGTTCACACAGAGATTTTTGTCAATCATTTTAGACATACAAACTCTACCAATAAGAAAATCAACTACCTCTCAAATAAGAAATAACTGAAACGATGAACCTGGAACTCCTCATATCTTACTACAATAATATAAGTAAGACATTGTTTTCTTATAAGATAATGCAAAGGTAAAATTTGAAGATAATTATTCCAGAGTATACATGCGAGACTTTCGTGAATTGTATAGTTTAAGCAATTACAACTTTGTGTATTCAATACGTGATTCAAAACTCCTTCCAGCCCTTTGTCCTAAACAATGAAGAAAGTACATATATATATACTTATATTATTTTGGAAGGAAAAATATAGAATCAGAACTTTACTCAGACCATTATATCCATTCTAAATAATCGTTATTGCATATTTAAACCAAATTGGTAATAATTATAAGGAATGCCGAAATGAGATAAAATGATTTAGTATTATAGGTCTAGCATAAGTCGATCCAACATCTAGCGTTTGAAAACAGGGCATGTCTTCAAGGCATTAACCCTGGTATTTAAAAGTTTAGGGCATAACAAGACCCGAGTAGTAAATCAGTTATCAAATAATTCATTTACTCTAATGAACAGAACAATCCTGTAGAAGAAAATTCTACAAAAGTTATACTATAGCCACCAGGACCAAATTCCCAGTTATGTTGGGAAATTTTTTCCCCTTCTTCCAAACCCGATAAGAGGCTGAGGGAATCGAATTTGAATGACCCCCTTTTAAATTTGGCAATTCTAATGCTTCGTAAGCATAAGGATTCAGAGTCATTTATTCAAGCCTTTTACCGATAAAATAACTTAGACTATTGATTAATGGCATAAACCGTAGAGAATAAAATGGTGTGGAAAAACAAAGGTCAATTTGGTTTTCGTCGATTACAAACGCTGAACACAAAAGTGAAATAAGAAATACCGAATTGCAAAATGCGAAAGGACTATGGGCCCAACACTTCGGGATTTCGGGGTTTCGGGGTTTGGGTTATTCGGGTTTATGAACCCCTGATGCGCAAACAAAATGAAATGAGAAGTTCCAAAATGAGAAATGAGAAAGGAAGGTGGGTCCAGTACTTTGGGTTTTTTGGGGTTCAGGATTTCAGGGTTTCGCGATTCAGGATTTCACGATTCCAGCAGCAACAGTTCTGGGTCCTACGAATTCTCAGGTCCCGAAATGCCGAAAAGGGCTTAATGGGTTTTGGCTCTTCCTTTATCCTCCGTTCATGCGACTACGCCCTATGGCCTGGGGATAATTCCTCTCAGTGTGTCAGGAATTCAGGATTCGTGAAGTTGCGATGCAACTCCAACCTCTCCTCCTTCTAATCCCCAAAGTCTGAAACTTCCCCTCTATTTTCCCCAAAATAATGAAAATTCGAGCGCGAGATCAACGGCTCCTGTCGCTTCTCAT
This sequence comes from Picea engelmannii, assembly GCA_009831015.1. Lineage (NCBI taxonomy): Eukaryota > Viridiplantae > Streptophyta > Pinopsida > Pinales > Pinaceae > Picea > Picea engelmannii. The sequence goes on along the minus strand of ML790161.1, from coordinate 76,207 downwards.
CCAACGGTCGCTACTCCCTTCTGAGATTTATCTCTCTGAACATCAAAGGTTCCTTTGACCAAAGTCTAGATATTTCCTATATACATAGAGGTATGTTGGAATAGTTGAGAGTTAAGGGAAGTGATGGAATTATGGAAAGAGTTTACCCACATAAGATTTTCTGTTCGAAGTAAACTAGACTCGTGTAAAAATGACATTATGGATATAAATGAATCTTACATTAAACGAAACTGAATTATGTTATAGAATTGTTTTTTTTTTTATGGTGAATTTTGAGCTTCATTACAATAAATTTTGGGCTCCCATCCTGGAATAATGGCCTATCAGAGGAACACAATGCAACAATAGCCTATCTCACCTAGTTGTTATCTCCCTTGTTTCCCCTAAACTCTCCTCATTTTGTGTGACACAAGCACATGAGAAAAGAATCCCTCTTTGCTCCTATGTGGTCTTTGTGAGTCTCATCCTCTCACCTAGGCTGCCTTTAATTACATTGAGTTTACCTTGAGTCCAAAACCCTAGATCTCCTCTAAAGTATTCAACAAGTGAGGTACAATATGACGTTCACTTTAAATCTAATGGCTAGGAATTAATCAACTCACTTAAGTTACTAATGCCAAATTAGGCATTTAACTTAATTAATCTCACATTAATTAAAAAGTACATTCACTTAATAATCACTTTATCAAGTGAATTTCCTAAGGTTTTGAGGGGCATTACAGACGAGTTCCATATTCTAGAGATCGAGCCAAAGAAGAAGTACTTGTTTGATTCTAAATACATCAATAGTGACCTTAGAAACCTTGTGAACAAATTTGGGATAATGATATTCTTCCAAGTCAATTAGGGTTTGTGTCCCAAAGGCACTAGGATGAGATTTAATAATTAACCTTCATATGTCCTGTGAAAATTTACCCTAAACCAAATTTTTGCCTAGACCTATTTATGATTTTTTACTACCATGTATATTTTGTTGGGCCAATCGCTACTTAAATGATCAGTTAAATACATGGTTAGATGTATTCAATATAATGTAATTTTATTTTCTGTTAGGACGAAATAAAAATTGCATTTTTTTTTAGGAAAAAAATATTAATTATACCTACATTATTCTAGTTGTAATTTTTTTTTTAAAATAAATACTCGACTCACTAATACTATGTACGAAAGAAACCCCTTTTTCCAAAAGCAAGAGATGAAACTTGACCTTTTGAAATAACCAACGGGTGGTTTGTAAGGGAACATATTTCCACTCCTACCAAATGCCTCTAGGTGTATTAAGTTGTTAGAAATGATTCACCCTAAATAGTATCTATAAGAAAGCTAAGATACCATATAGTTATCACTAAGACTATAACAATGAGTTCATATTCTTCCAAGTATCATCTAACCTTAATCCCATATGTGAGACTATAAAAAAATCATTTCTTATTTTTTTATTATTCTTTCTTTTATTTTCTTCTTTTTTATTTATTGTTATAAATAGATATATAATAGAAAATATTATTTTACTATATATTTTGGTTTTTTTATTTTCAGTGAGTGTATATTATGTCAATTTAAACATAATTGCATCGAGAGGTGCTCTAGAATCAATATGGGGGAGATGTTGTCACATGCATACATAACGTTATGTTAAGAAGACATAAAAGTTGTCTCAATTACACTTTGAATAAAGATTTATTTTTAACCTCGATCTATTAAGTATTGAAAGGGATCAAATTTTTCAAGGTGAAGACTTCTTCTATGAGTCATCTTAATCTCTATCAAAAGTTCAACCATAAACCAATTAAAGCCTCAAGCATAAACCTCTACGTGTTTAATAAAATCTAGGTTGTTATTGATATTTGTCAAAACCCCAAGCATAAACCTCTATGTGTTTAATAAAATATAGTCTATGACAAACATTTGTCAATATTTTTTGTCCAAGATTCACCTCTCTTCCAAAATCATAGTTCACCTCGATAGAAGAACCAAACTTTGTAAATGTTACATACTATCAAATTATTAGTAAACTATCATTTTTCTTATCAAAAGAAAAAATAAATATGTGGGTAAACTTTTTTGCAAAATGCGGCTCAACAAAATATTGTAAATTTAATTCATGGAGCTCAAAAAGTGGTGGAGTATCAAGTTAGAACCATAATCTATGCGAACCTTAATTTCCAATGTTTCCCCAAAGAAACAAAATTGCCTACGACTAGAGCTTATTACATGTTGATAATATCACTTTGAGAATTTTCTTAGACATGGAGGTTATTCTTTGAAGGATAGAAAACAAGGTTTAGCATGCACACCTTCTCCATGAGGGTTAATGATAAAGTTATATATCCTTTGCTGAGTTGATATCGAGTCATCGTGGTTGAAGTAGAAGGCACCCATTTCCATTTATTTGTTCATTTGTTTGACCATAGAAGGGTTACTCGTGTCGTTTATACAGTGCCTTTACATGCACATAAGAAACCAAGTTTGGCCTTCTTCCATCGTCGCGGCCTCTACTGTGTAATTATTAACTACAACATTTTCAGATATGATCGATTGCAAGTCTCCCAAAAAAGAATATTGTTGATCATGATGAATCATCATGTTATTTCTATTAGAGATTCAAGATGGTATCTGGGATTGCTTGTTATCCATCCCAAATACCATCTTCAATCTCCAATAGAAACAACATGATTCATCACGATCAACAATATTCTTTTCTCGGAGACCTGCAGTCAATCATATCCGAAAACGTTACAATTAATAACTAACCAGTGGAGGCCGTGACAGAAGATGACGGTCCAACTTGGTTACTTATGTGAATGCAAAGGGTTACTTGTGTCGTTGCTCATACAATGCCTCTACATGCACATAGGAAACCAAGTTGGTCCTTCTTCCATCATCGCGGCCTCTACCGGGTAATTATTAACTACAACATTTTCAGATATGATCAATTGCAAGTATCCTAAAAAAGAATATTGTTGATCATGTTGAATCATCATGTTGTTGTTATTATAGATTGAAGATAGTATCTGCGATTGCTTGGTATCCATCCCAAATATTATCTTCAATCTCCAATAGCAACAACATAATGATTCGTCATGATCAACAATATTCTTTTTTTGGAGACCTGCAATCGATCATATCTGAAATCGTTGCAATTAGTAATTATTTAGTGGAAGTCGCGACAGAAGATGAAGGTCCAAATTGGTTACCTATTTGCATGCGAAGGGGTTATATGAGCAACGACATGAGTAACCTTTCTACGATCGAACAAATGACATGGAAAGGGGTGCCTTCCACTTCAAACAAGGGGATTGAAATCAACTCACCGTAGCGAGTCTAACTTTATCAATAACCCTCGTGGAGAAGGTGTGCATGCGAAGCTCTAGTTTGTGTCTTTTCAAGAAGTACATAATTAACCCTCATGGAGAATGTGTGCATGCTATGCTTTAGTTTTTGTCCTTTCAAGAAATACATAATCTTTGTCTTTGATAGAATTTTCAAAGTGATATCACCCAATTTTGTTTATTTGGGACAACAATAGAAATTAGGGTTATAGTCCACTTTTTGAGCTCTCTCAATTTAATTTACAATATTTTATTGAGCCACATTTGTTCTATTTTTTCATAAGATTATGATAGTTTTCTAATAATTTGATTCTATGTAACATTTGCAAAGTGTTTTTTGTTTTTTTCTATTAGGTGAACAATGCTTTTAGAAAAGAGGTGAATAGTGATGGAAAATCTTTATGCATCTAGATATGTTGACCTAGGTTTTATAGGTTTTATTAAACAGAGAGGTTTATTTATAAAAATGATAATATTTTTTTTTAAGTTTATTTATAAAAATGATAATATTTTTTAAAATATATAAAGAGTTCTTGAAATTATATGAAAAACATAGTTGCAAAGGAACCGCTCTCGGCATTTCCAACATCTAGTTCCCAAACTCTCGAAGTTCTGGAAGCTTGGGAACTAGTTGGGACCCAATTGGCTTGGAACTCTTTTGGGAATTTGGGAGAATTTTGGGAGCTTCAACATCAAAGAAATGGGAGCTTGGACACAAGTGTTCTAAAGGAAGAGCTTTAATTTAAAATTATATTAAATTAAAATGTAAATATATTTATTCATTTATTACAAATACATAATTTCTTACAAATATTTTCATTATATTTATTCAAAATATCACGATAAAACTAAGACTAAGCTAGAAGTAAATATTATTTCAAAAATTAGACAAGTAAAAAAACTTAATAGTACTCACTTTATAGTTGTGGATATGAAATTTTTTTATTGCATTTATGTTTTCATTCAAGCCCAAACTAAACATGAAAGGCATTTTCTCCACTTAGTAGTTGATATCAACCAACCATATCATTGACTTTTATTGTATTTTCATATTAGAAGAATAGTACTATTTTGTTTTTTTCAATAAAAAAAGAATAATACTTCAAATTTACAAAGAAGTTTAAAGTTTATATATGTAAAGTTTAATTTTAAAAAGATGTTAAAATTGTATATATGTATTTTCAATAGTGTTTCTCATTTTCTAATGGAATATTTATAGATATTAAAGTTTCATTATTGTGTTAAATATATTCATATAATTATTAGCATGAATTAAATTAGTAATTTTAATATTGTAGTTGTTGCAATAGGAGAAACATTGTCCTCGATTCAACTTCAATTTTATTGAAATAAGATTTAAAATGTATCAATATCTCTATACATTGTAATCTAAAGTATCATTGTAATCTAATATATATATATATATATATATATATATATATATATATATATATATATATATATATATATATATATACTCCCAATTTTCCCATATTAAAAGAAAATTGATATTTATAATAATAATAATATTTTTCAAATATATAAAAAGAAAATTAATATAATATTACAAGTTGAGTTTGCTAAGTTTTGACCTAGTTTGTAAACAAAACTATCTCAAACTTAGTTTAACCAAAAACATGTATTGGCATTTAGTTGTACAATTAGTGAATACGTTTTGATCTAGTTTGTAAACAAAACTATCTCAAACTTAAAGCAACCAAAAACATATATCGACATTTAGTTGTACAATTAATGAATAAATTAAGAATCATAACTTTTACCACATAAAATTGATATTTATAAACATGATAATATTTTAGAAGAAATTGATATTTATAATAATGATAATATTTTTTGAAATATATAAAAAGTTCTTGAAAATGTATTAAAATAGATTAGGGTTGAGTTTGCTAAGTTTTGAACTAGTTTGTAAACAAAACTATCTCAAACTTAAATTAACCAAAAACATGTAATGACATTTAGTTGTGCAATTAATGAATAAATTATGAATCATAACTTTTACCACATAAATTTGATATTTATAAAAATGATAATATTTTTTCAAATACATAAAAAGTTTTTGAAATTGTATGAAAAGATTTACATCAATAATTTGATATTTATAAAAGTGATAATATTTTTTCAAATATATAAAAAGTTTTTGAAACTGTATGAAAAGAGATTAGATCAATAATTTAAAGAAAATTGATATTTATAAAAATAATAATAATATTTTTTTGAAAAATATTTTTTTTTTCCAATTGTATAAAAAGAGATGAGATTCAAATTGTGATTAGATTTGAATTGTATTAAAATAAATTAAATGGATAGTTTTGTAGTGTTAATTCAAAAATTGTGATTAGATTCAAATTGTATCACAAAAAAAATTAGATGGATAGTTTTGAATAAGCTTAATTCAAAAAAATTGTTTAAAGTGAACCAAAATAGATTAGATAGATAGTTTCCAAAGATGTTAGTTAAAAAAAAAAATAGTTAAAAAACAATTGTTGAAATTATATAAAAAGAGATTAGATAGCTTGCTTTGAATAGTGTTAGACTTTAGTTTTAAAAAATATCATTGAAACACAACATTGTAAGTCATATAATGATAATTATGAATATTATAAAAAATACTTAATACGATAGATAAGAAATAATATATAGAAAAATAAAACCTAATAAGCTTGTAAACATTTTCCTGCCTTTAAAAAATAAAAATAAAATAATAAATGATAAATTAAGTTCAAACAAAATAAGAAAATGAAAACCAATTAATACATTCAAATTTTAAAAGATTAGGTAAAAACTTCCAAAACCCAAAACCTACAATCTCAACCAATAAAAGCTAGTAAAATCTGCCATTTTTAAAACTTTTAACACTTTTATCTAGTGGATTTGGTGTCCTAGAAAACCCAAAACCTCCAATATCAACCAATAAAATTTAGTAAAATCTGCAATTTTTAAAATTCTTGTTTTCCAATCTCAATCAATAAAATCTAGTAAAATCTGCAATTTTTAAAATTCCTGTTTGGATTTTCTGCTAAAAATAATATAGTAAAATCTGCAATTTTGACACTTATCTCAACTAATAAAATTAGTACAATCTGCAATTTTTAAAATTCGTGTTTGGATTTTTCCCAAGACTTGTCAAGAAAAAGTTGAAAAAAAATTAAAAAACATAAAAGCTTATTTTTATCCAAAAATGTTACATTGAGCACCTTATGTCTTGACCCATATAAAAAACAATTGCATTGAGCACCTTCATTACAAACCCTAGGATCTGATTGTGCTTATTTTAAACTGCATTGAAATAAAAGGAAGATCTTAACAGGAATTCGAAGTGAAAATTAGCCTACCTACAAAACCTTAGCAATTTACAGCCCTAATACCCTCTAGAAGCACCTTCTGTCTTGACCCAAAAGAAAAACAAATACAATGAGCACCTTGAGTACAAACTGTGCTTATTTTAAGTTGCATTGAAATAAACGGAAGATCTTAACACCAATTCATAAGTGAAAATTGGTCTACCTATATGCTGTCTTGACCCAAAAGAAAAGCAATTGCATTGAGCACCTTGAGTACAAACCATAGGATTTGATTGGAAGATCTTAACACCAATTCAGAAATGAAAATTGGTTTACCTACAAAACCCTAGCCATTTACAGCACTTATAACCCTCTCAAAGCATCTTTTGTCTTGACCCAAAAGAAAAACAATTACATTGAGCACCTTGACTACAAACCCTAGCCTCTAATTATACTTATTTTAAGCTGCATTGAAATAAACCAAAAATCTTAACATCAATTTAGAAGTGAAAATTACTCTACTTGCAAAACCCTATCCATTTACAACCTAATACACTCTCGAAACTGTTCTCATGCTCGAAACCCTAAGTAAAAGTAAACATGTAGTGGACAAACTAGCCGATTCTCGAAAACGAGTATGGGTAGAAGACGCAATAGGGCACCGAACAGCAACCGTATAGCCACTGAAGGGCATCAAACAAATATTGACATTACGATATGCTCAATGCTTCGCATGAACGAAACCAGAGGTCGGCATGCATAGATACCTCCTGAAAAGGAAAGGATGTAAACCCCAGAAGAATAGAGGCAATACAAGCAAATTCGAAAGGAAAATGTAAGTTGAGCATTTAACCTTAATTGGAAGGGAATCCCGTACCGCAAATCCTAAGTTTGAGAAGAGGCCGTGAGACAGAGTGGTGAAGTGTGGCGGGTTTACCCCAACCCATGTCAGAACCACGTCAACAATCACCAACCGGTGGAGACCCTATAAAGCCATGGAACCCTAATGAGTTATCAAACTGATTCGCTGATTCCTTGAATCAACGAATGAGCAAGGAAGCTACATATATCATTCCCTTCCAACTAAGACAACGGGTGGACAATTCGTAGTACGAATCTGCAAATCACAATCAAAACCCCGAAGCCTGGTGGAAAAGGATGCGGCATTCAGTAAACCCTCAAAATACGCCCCGCGAATCTGCATCAGAGAAGTACCCATAGGTTAACTGGAAGTATCCAAGCCCTAATCAAAACTATAAGTTCCTCATTGTCGAGACAAACCCTATGTGAAAAAGCCCTGATCAAAACCCTGAGTGCCTCTTTGTCGAGCCTAACAATATCTGAAAAAGCCCTGATCAAAACCCTAAGTGCCTCTTTGTCGAGCCAAACCCTATCTAAAGAAAAGCCTTAATCAAAACCCTAAGTGCCAGGACGAGGCAAATCCGACCTGAAAATTTTCATAATGGAATCGACATATGCGATGGAATGTGAGAAATGATGTATCGAGGATTATATATATTGAGTGAGCATATCTCTAGTTAGAGTCCGTAGAAATTAGATGAACGAGTGCATTCAAATAAAAGAATCTTGGATATTTTATGAGAATACTTTAGGTTTACTAATAATTAAAAAATATAATTACATGGGTTTTAAAATTACATGGGGTTTAATAAGCTTCATATTGGGAAAAATCCACTTTTCACTTTGCAAATTTAGTTCAGCAAACTTTGGACTAGATTAAAGGTATATTTTCCTATACTTTCACTTCTCTCACTTTTGGTCTCAATTACCTAGGTTACCTTTTAAAATCAAACTCCTACACTTCACACTGAACTGGTTACTTGCCAAAGTGAAAAAAAGGACCAGCTAGCCACTGGTGCACGAGGTGGCTCTTTCTTGGAGGTGGGTACACCCTTATCAAAGTTGTGCTTGAAGGATAGGCTGTGTATTGGATGGCACTAGCTACCATTCCTGCCACGGTCCTCTCAAAACTCCGCAAGTTGATTTTCAACCCTCATCAAAGCTGTCCTTGAAGGATAGGCTGTGTATTGGATGGCACTAGCTGCCATTCCTACCACGGTCCTCTCAAAACTCCGCAAGTTGATTTTCAACTTCCTCTGGTCGGGCTGTTCTGACCACTCTGGACAGCATCTCTACAACTGACAAGCACTGGCCAAACCAAAATAATAAGGAGGATGGGGTATACGAAACATCTTTCATTTTAGTCAAGCACTTGCGGCTTTTCACTCTGGCGTGTGCTAAATTCTCTTGGCATCTTATACTGTTATCATTGGCAAATATCTCTGCCAACATACAATTAATAGCTGTCTATTATCAGAAAATATTAACACTAGATCAATATCTTTCTTTTGGAGGAACATGTCAAAAGCAAAGCATGTGCTTACACAATGGCTTAGTTGGCTCCCCAGCTCGGGGCACTCAATAGCACTTGGGCGTGATTGAGTCATAGGATTGGAGGTTTCAATTACTCTATCTTTGCAGCTGATCACACAACTCCATTTACAAAACCGTTGGTATCTATATCTAATCAGTGACTCTATTAAATCGGATTAGCTACTAGACACATGGATAACCAGTGCAACTCTTGGACTTCAACCTTATCTCTTTCGGGTATACACCTATCCGATTCAAAAGATCAATTACAATGGATGGGGAGAAACCCATCATCCATCTATCCAAAATATATATGCAGCGATTATGTATACACATCCTCACAGAGTTGTCAGAGGATGGCGTAAAAGCTTTTGGTCCTAGCATATTCCTCCCAAGATCAAACACTTTACTTGGTTGATGATTGCTTACAAACTTAACACATTCTTCCCAAGATCAAACATTTTACTTGGTTGATGATTTCTTACAAACTTAACACATGGGATATCCTCCAAAAAAAGGCTTGGTCTCTGCTAAATACACCTTGCATCACTTATTTGTTGGACTATATGGCTGGAAAGGAACAAAATTATTTTTGAAAATGGGTCTCCATCCACAAGTGCTGCAACATACAAAGCTCTTGGCATCTTCAACTCTTGGAAGGAAGCACACTCCAAAAAGATAAAAAGACATCACATAAAGAAGGGTCTTGATTTAGATGACATTCCAACAGGTTAGCTCAATGGAGTTTCCCTATCAAATGGCTCTCAGAGTGGAGATGGAGGTATTATCAAAATTGCGATAAATTGTTTTTATAAGTGGACTATCAACTATGGCCCGCTGACCAATACCAGGGCAGAGCTTTTGGGTTCCTAGGCCACTTTATTCTTGGCCTCTAGATTACACATTGTTACCCTTCAGGTTCTCTTTATTGAATGGCCTAGCAACAAGGGAGATCTACAAGCTATCTCTCTCACAACTTGAAAGGACAAAATTCGTCATTTACAGCACACTTTCAATAACCTCAGCTTCAAACACATTTTTCGTGAACACAAAAAATATGTTGGTCAACTCTCAAAGACATCGGGGCATCCTATCCTACAACCTATGGATTGATGGTTATGAGGGCCCTCCCCACTTTTTAACACTTTTCTAAGATCAGTTGTTGCCCCCGACCCCAGAGGACTTTCTTGATTTGAAAGTGGGAGTTTATTTCATCTCGTCTCAGTTTTATCACTTATTACATCTGAACTAATTGCTTCGATTCTTCTGCCACTCTACCCAATATGATATTTCCCCCTTTGGTGGTTGATGGACAACTATAGGTGAAAGACATATTTTACTTTTCAACAAATTCTCTACAGTCACTGAATCTAACTTTCTATTTTGAAACCAAATTATATAATATATAATTGTGAAATTTTCCCATTGGAAAAAATAAGCCTCAAATTTATCATTAAGAATTTTTCTTTTATTATTCTATCTTGAAATTGAAATCCATATCAATGGAGAACAACTTAATAATGATTCAAATGTATTAAACAAAGAGAGTATGTTGCAATAAAATGTAAATGAGGTAATAAAATGTAATATTGTTTTAGACTTCTAATATATAATTTAATTATAAATATATATAATTATTTAAACTATATGGCCAATGATAAAAGTTATCTCGCCATCCTTTTTTTATGACATATAAATTTTAGTTCTAAAGCACCCTTTTCCATCTATATATTATGCTATTAATCTGTAGTTTTTATTCCACCTTGTTCTGGTGATGTAAATTATTGGCATGCTGTGATGCAAATCTAAATTCTTCCTATAAATGTTAGGTTCATATTTTTGTGGTTACTTTTTGGGTCTGGGCCGAGGGCCATCTTTCTCTTGTAAAAAATACACACATGAGGTGTGTTTGGCTCTTTGAAGCACCTACAAAATGTAATTTTGTCTCTCCTAATGAATAAAATTGCGCATTTTTATGAGGAAAAAATTATATATATA
>ML790161.1:22907-58818 GCA_009831015.1 Picea engelmannii | reverse complement strand
TCCTAAGGATCATTGATAGTAGACAACCATACCTGCAAAGAATCAGATGGTTATATAGAGAGGTGAACCATCTTAGAAGACATTCTCCACATGTATGTGATGAACTAGTCATCTAGAATCATATGGTTAGATAGAGAGGTGAACTACATATTGGAAGATATGCTCTATGTGTATGTGAGGAACTAGTTAAGAAGATGGGAAGACTAACTTGCACTCGATAATTTTACCTATAGCAATGGTTACTGACATTCATAGATCTCGGTTGAAGTATTATATGGGAGAAAGTGTAACCCACCTATTAGTTAGGATAATTTAGAAATGAGGAAGACTCAAGGTAGTGAGACCTCATAGGAAATGGAGAGATTAGCAAATCATGTGCAACAAAAATGAAGGATGCAGAAGATAGACAAAGAGCCATGTCAATAACAAAATATCAAATCATAAATTTTGAGTTGGTGAGAAAATATTTATCTAGTTAAAGCCAAAGATAAGTTCTTTAAGGTTGGGTAAATGGAGAAAACATGCACCAAGATATTGTGGACCCTTCATGTTTTTAACATATAAGGTTGGGTAAAGACATAGGTTTGTGTGGTAGCTTATAGATTGGCTTTACCATCTCACTTAGATATTCATAATATATTACATGTATCTTTACTTAAAAGGTACATACCTAACAAAAGCCATGTTTTATACTTTCATGATATGGGAGTTCCAAAATGAGCTCCTAAACATCATTTCTAGTAGACAACAACACCTACAAAGAAGATTTATTGACTAGGTCTAAGTTAGATTGAGACATTATTCATAGGTTGATGATACATGGAAGTTGGAGTATGAGATCAGGGGAATGTACCCTTATTTTTTTACAGATACTTAGCTCTTGGGATGTAGACTCTCTGAGGTGGAGGACTTGTAACACCCCATTTTTATTAGTAGCTTATTTAATCATATTTAATGCATAATTTTTTCTTGACCTAGTTGTTATCGTTACAAGAGGACACTCTTAGCAATATTGTGCATTTCATGGTTATTATATGATTATGGCATACAATTTTATCTATGAAATTGTTACTGAATTCATGAATTTATGATAGCTCATTACGTTCATGGTGAGCCCATGAGGTTATGTTACTTTACTTAATGATTGAACATCATAATCTTATGATTTCGAAATTAGAATCATTATATTCATTTGAAATTATATTATTCCTTTATTAATCACTATGTTCTCCTCGTGTCTATATCATTGCATTATGATTCATTATGTCTTTTCAATCATTATTGTACACATGAAATATATGGAACATTTTTTGTTATTTATGTTATATTTTACTTATGATTAGTTGAGTTGTGAAACTAAGTACACATGAGTCTAATGATTATAGAAGTAGAGTTCTTGGGGCCCACACTGACTTAGTCCATGTTTTGGGAGCAGGATGAAAGATTATTATGTAAACCATTGTGGGATCACACTTTGGGAAAAGACTTCAAATCAATGTGGGTGATTGTTACAAGTGGTAATTGGTGGCCACCCACCTGGTCGTTTTGAGGCCCTAAACAAGTTTTTTTGGGCACACCATAGTCACACTGTAGAATTTATAAAGAGTGTGATGGGAAAATGTGTAGTCCTCGGATATACCTTTACAATGAGCTATAGTTAACCCCAAACAAAGATCGTATGCAAATGTTACTCCCTTGGGAAGTTGACGTACCAACTACCCCCGCCTCTAGAGCCTGATTTTAATCAACATCCACTTCTTGCAAATGAGCATAGCCATCATATCTCTTCTCAGAGATAAGTTGCCACCATTGTAGCGAGTCAGTCACTCTATAATTTTACATTTTTGTACATTCTCTCACCAATAAAAATTGTGCATTACTGTATCTCTGTGTTTCTGATAATATCTATGTATATTTCATTGTTATATATCTTCCTTCATTTCATTCTCAAAATAATATGGATCATTGGTATAAGAGCAAGTTGCTCCTTGTCGTTTGTTAGTACATGTCCTCAAAGAGGTCATGGTATAGAGAGTTGAGACTCGAGCTAGTTTCTCTTGAGGACAACTGCTCTTGCCAGCCCAAGAAACCTCCCATGGTGGAAGAAAAGAGAGACATGGGAGAAAAATATTCCATCAAGTTGTTGCTCACTGAATCCCTCGCACAAGAAAGGAATGAGACGTTGGAGAATTTCTCCAAAATCCTTCAACGATTGCAAACAATAATAGGTGTGTCTTCGTCAAGAAGTTTCTTTGGAGACACTTTTCCATTCAAGGTGGGTAAAATCATGAAGCTGGGTAACACTTTTGCTTGTTTTATGACAAAAAAAACTGTATTTTCACAAGTTCTTCAACTTCTGGTATACAAAAGTATTTTTTTTATTTAGAATTTCACTTTACAGTAAAAACAAAACTTGTAAATAATTTTGTTATCTTTCCAATGACTATTTTTCAATTTTTTTATTATCAAGATTTGATATGTCAATTTGAAAATTGTTTAACAGTATGTTCGTTAAACATGAAATGAATGATAATGAGTTATTGTTTTCCACAACAATGTATCTGTTATTAAACTTATGTTTTTAAGAAATTAAATATACTGCAACAATCTAGAATTTTTTTAAGTTGTCCAAGTTGAAAACGTTGCATATTTTAAACAAGTGTTTTTCTACACCTTGTATCTATCTTAATTTTTACTTAAAAGTAAAATCTAAAAATACCCTTTTGACGAGAACATTTTAAAAATTATGAATATAATTTTTCCATAATTTTCCGTTGTGTATTTTTAGAGATACGGCTTTTTCATTTCACCGAATCATAATCTCACCTAAAAATATTATGCAGTGATTTTTTTATAAAATTAAATAAAATTAGATAAAAATAATGAAAATGAAAACAAATTATACCCAATGAAAGTAGATTCAATTTTAAAAATGTTGGTATCAATTCTCAAACTAAATTCTGAGTATTTGTAGGAGTCCTCTACCTCCAAAGATGAAGTAAGATGGAGAGAATTTGCAGTTTCCTGCAAACAGTCCCATTTTCAAGTTTTCGGCCGAAATATTCTTTTGGCTGAAACCTAGTTTTTAACGGAATCCGTTAAAAATAAACGTTTCGGCCAAAAAGTATTTCAGCCGAAATATTCTTACCGTGGGAAAATAATTCATCGAAAAAACACTCTACACGAATTTTGAGGGCACCGTTAAATTTGACGTGAAAATTTTCGGCCGAAAAATTGCCGCTAGAAATTTTGGAGACCCGATTGTCACGAAAGTGTTACCCAGATTCATGATTTTACCCAGGTACAAGTTAATTTTTATATTCCTGTATTTGAAGGTGAGATCGATGCAGATGCTTTGGAAAAATGGTTAAATTTGCTAGAAGGTTATTTCTTTGTTCACAATTTTTTTGGTAGAGAAAATATCACCTTTGTGCTCCTTAAGGCTCTCCCCCATGTCAAAAATTGGTGGGAAACTTACTCGGAGAAAAATTCCATAGAGGATTTTGGAATATTTGGGGCCGATCCCACTTGGCGTTTTTTTATGGATGCGGTCAAGGAGAAATATTACCTTGTGGGAAACTATGATGACCAGTACATGAGATCAACTACATTGCATCAAAAGCGGGACTAAAGAGTGACTCAGTCCACATTTTATAAACCCTCTCAACTAACACTTGGATGAACACTCTTCACCCACTCAATGAGATCTCCTCATTATGTGTGTGACACAAGAACATGAGAAAATAGTGTTCACAAGCATATGAGCAAAGAATTCATCTTTGCTCCTATGTGCTCTCTATGTGTCTCATACTCTCACTTAGCCTGTCTTTTATTACATTGAGTTAACCCTAAGTCCAACACCCTAGATCTTCACTTTAAATCTATGTTTTAGGACTTGATCAACTCACTTAAGTTAATAATGACAAAACTTAGGCATTTAACTTAATTAATCTCACATTAATTAAAAATTACTTTCACTTAATAATCCTCTTATCAAGTGGATTTCCTAAGGTTCTGAGAGGCATTACACACGAGGTCCATAAGATAAAAACCAAGCCAATGTGGAAGTACATGTCTTATGCTAAATACATCAACACTCCCTCTTAGCAAGGAAGGTACTTCTACCACCTTAAGGTGGCTCTATCTTAACTATCAGATATGCCACCTAATTGATTGCTCTCTTTGACACGAAAGTTATTCCAGATATCTCTATTAGACACATTTGCAAATACTTCCCTTTGATCATGCTCCTAGAATCCTCCTACTCCTGAGCTTATTGCATGGTCATCTCGTATGATGACCTATTCTGGATAGATTTGGAAGGTTTCTCCCACCCTCCCGAACCTGAAGGTTGAATCCCTCTTAGTTGATCAACCTTCAAAGCTACCGAATAATTGTCCTCTGTCGCTTTGTTGCTTGCCAATGCTCACAAGCCACTCAACAGAATTTTTCAGCTACCTGAATCCCTACCTAGGAACCGCTGCCCATTGCATGGATTCGTTGTGTGCTCCCCGAAACCCTACATGAGGTTCCACAGTTATCTCACCCTTCTTCAGGACAGTTCTACCTACTGCCTAGGGATATTTCCACTTCCCATGGTTTCCCAGCCCACTGTTGTTGACTTGGTTGTCCTCAATGGCAACTTGCATTATGTTGGTGATGATCATGCCCTCTCGGTGATTGTTTTTCCTCTTCCCGTGACATGCCCCTGCTCACTCTACTAAACAACCCATGAAGCCCTCACTTCAGCTCCTACATCCTTCGATCCCTTTCTACACTAGCACCTGTAGTTCTTCAACAACCCCACAGAGATTAATGGTTGTAGCTCGCAGTGCTCGTTGTTATCCTTCATCGTTTGCAACCCTTGCGAATCCCCTTCAATTCACCCATGGATTACCTCTGTCAACTACTTTCTCACATGTAGACACTCTCCCATGCACCCGTGTATGCCTCTGTTGTCACACGCCCAACACTTCACATCAGTCCACAGTTATCTCTTTAACAACTCCATGATTGGCCCATATTCCACATCTTCTCATAAGACTTTAGTTCATGCCTCAACTCTGCATCGTGTCGATGGATCTTTTGTCGATCGTCCACCTTCAATGCTTATCTTGTCTTGCTTCCTCAGTTGAGCCTATGATTTTCTTTGTCGCTGACTGTCAATACCACGTGTACATGGACCCTACATTCCGAGCTTGGCCTTCACACTGTAATATCTGTCGACTATCACTTCCGCCCTATATTCTGCAAGGCTACTGTTCTCTGCTAAAACTTCATGCCTCGACACCCAACCTCGCTCATGAGATGTTGTCTCTCCACGAGATCTCCTTGTGTTCCCAGGTCTATCCCACGTCAATAGTTGTTTTGCCCACATGTGCAGTACCCATGTTGGTTCTGTTGTGACTTACTTAACACACCCATGTGAGATCCCTGAAGCCCAAATAGTCTCTTCACCATCAATCCTCAGTTCATCCCATGATCTACTTCACATATGCACAACTCTACAATACATGGTTATCTCATGATATCATATCTGTGGCCTTTATGCCATATGTACGATGTGCAACTACTTCCTTTTAATTTCTCTATTTTTTCTAATTTATTTTATTAACCCCGCAACTTCAATCTATATAAAAAGAATGCCCACATAAGTGTAAATGCATTGCAAATTTTGTTCTATGTAATCTAGTTTCACCTTTCAGAGTCTTGGCTATGACACCGTGTTATTTTTTATCCAACCTAATTGTTGACACTTAGCTTAAATAAAATCACTTTATTAACTAGATGCAAAACTAGATTCCTAACCAATTACAACGAAAATATACAAACAAAAAACAATCGCATTGCACAATAGATTTTGGGTAAATACCCTTAGAAAAAACCTCCAAGGGAAACTAGATCTGAGTTTGATTATAAATTTTGGGCTCCCATCTTGGGATAATGGCCTATGAGAGGAATAAAATGCAGCAATAGCCTATCCCACCTAGGAGTTATCTCCCTTGTTTCACCTCAACTCTCCTCATTTTGTGTCACACAAGCACATGATAAAAGAATCCCTCTTTTCTCATATGTGGTCTCTGTGAGTCTCATCCTCTCACCTAAGATACCTTTAATTACATTGAGTTTACCCTAAGTCTAAACTCTAGATCTCCTCTAAAGTGATCAACGACTAAGGTATAATCTTACGTTCACGTTAAATCTAATGACTAGGACTTAATCAAATCACTTAAGTTACTAATGCCAACTTAGACATTTAACTTAATTAATCTCACATTAATTAAAAAATACATTCACTTAATAATCACTTTATCAAGAGAATTTCCTAAAGTTTTTAGGGGCATTATGGACGAGTTCCACATTCTAGAGACAGAGCCAATGTCCAATGTGGAAGTACCAGTTTGATTCTAAATACATCAATAATGACCTTATAAACCTTGTGAATGAATTTGGGATAATGTTGTTCTTCCAAGTCAATTAGGGTTTGTGTCCCAAAGGCACTAGAATGGGATTTAATAATTAACCTTCATATGTCCTATGAAAATTTACCCTAACCCTAATTTTTTCCTAGACCTATTTATGATTTTTTACTACCATGTCTAGTTTGTTGGGTCAATCATTTCTCAAATAATCATTGAAATACATGGTTACATGTATTCAATATAATGTAATTTTCTTTTCTCTTTGAATGAAATAAAAATTACGTTTTTTTTTTAGGAAAAAAATATTAATTATACCTAGACTATTCTAGTTGCAAACTAAATTTAAAAATAAATATTTGATTCACTAATACTATGTAGGAAAGAAACCCCTTTTTCCAAAAGCAAGAGATGAAACTTGACCTTTTGAAATAACCAACGGGTGGTTTGTAAGGGAACATATTTCCACTCCTACCAAATGCCTCTAGGTGTATTAAGTTGTTAGAAATGATTCACCCTAAATAGTATCTATAAGAAATCCAAGATACCATATAGTTATAACTAATACTATAACAATGACGTCATATGCTTCCAAGTATCATCTAACCTTAATCCCATATGTGAGACTATAAAAAACTCATTTCTTTTATTTTTTTATTATTCTTTCTTTTATTTTCTTCTTTTCTATTTATTGTTATAAATAGATATAGAATAGAAAATATTATTTTACTATATATTTTGGTTTTTTTATTTTCAATAAGTGTATATTATGTTCATTTAAACATAATTGTGTCAAGAGGTTCTAGACAATCCAATATGGGGGGGATATTGTCACATACATAATGTTACGTTAAGAAAAATACAAGTTGTCTCAATTACACTTTGAATAAAGATCTATTTTGACCCTGTATCTATTAAGTGTCGAGAGGGATCAAATTTTTTAATTTGAAAACTTCTTCTATCAGTCATCTTAATCTCTATCAAAACTTCAAGCATAAACCAATTAAAGCCTCAAGCATAAACCTATATGTGTTTAATAAAATCTAGGTTGTTATGGATATTTGTCAAAACCCCAAGCATAAACCTCTATGTGTTTAATAAAATACAGTCTACCATAGATATTTGTCAACATATCTAGATGCATAAAGATTTTTTGCCCACGATTCACCTCTCTTCCAAAATCGTAGCTCACCTCAATAGAAGAACCAAACTTTGAAAATGTTACATACTATCAAATTATTAGAAAACTATCATTATTCTTATCAAAAACAAAAACAAAATGTGGGTCAATTTTTTTCGCAAAATGCGGCTCAATGACATATTGTAAATTGAATTTCTAAGAGAACCCTAATTTCCAATGTTTCCCCAAAGAAACAAAATTAACCAGGACTAGAGCTTATTACATGTTGATAATATCACTTTGAGAATTCTATTAGACAAGAAGGTTATTCTTTGAAGGGCAGAAAACAAGGCTTAGCCTTCACACCTTCTCCATGAGGGTTAATGATAAATTTAGATTTCCTTTACTGAGTTGATATCCAAACATTGTAGTTGAAGTAGAAGGCACCCATTTCGATTTTCGTGTTCATTTGTTTGAACATAAAAGGGTTACTCATGTCTTTGTTCATACAATGGCTCTACATGCACATAGGAAACCAAGTTGGGCCTTCTTTCGTCATCGCAGCCTCTACCGAGTAATTATTAACTATACCATTTTCAGATATGATCGATTGCAAGTCTCCCAAAAAATAATATTGTTGATCATAATGAATCATCATGTTGTTTCTATTAGAGATTGAAGATGGCATATCAGATTGCTTGGTGTCCATCGCAAATACCATCTTCAATCTCTAATCACAACAACATGATGATTCGTCACGATCAACAATATTCTTTTTTGAGAGACCTGTAATTGATCATATCTGAAAATGTTGCAATTAACAATTAACTAGAGGTTGTGAGAGAAGATGAATGTCCAACTTGGTTACCTATGTTTATGCAGAGGGGTTATATCACAAAGACATGAGAAACCCTTCTACGATCAATCAAATTACATGGAAATGGGTGCCTTCCACTTCAAACAGGAGGCTTGAAATAAACTCACCGGAGGCAGTCTAACTTTATCGTTAACCCTCATGGAGAAGGTGTGCATGCTAAGCTCTAGTTTCTGTATTTTGAAAAAGTAGATAATTAACCCTCATGGAGAAGTTGTGCATGCTATTCTCTAGATTTTTTCCTTTCAATAAATACATAACCTTCGTCTTTGATAGAATTTTCAAAGTGATATCACCCAATTTTGTTTCTTTGGGGCAACAATAGAAATTAGGGTTATAATCCACTTTTGGAGCTCTCTGAATTAAAAGTTAGTGCTTCCTTGAATGTAATTCTTTGACATATAAGAAAAACATTATGTGGTTTCCTCCCACATTAGGTTTCCACGTAAATATTGGTGTACTCTGTATTGTGTGGATGTGTCTATTGTTATTTATTATGCACTAATGGATGTTAATGTTTATGATGCAATAATATATTGATGATGAGTTGATGAACATTGTTGAATAAGTTAAAGGAATATAAATTGTTGTTAAACGTGGAACAAATTATTCATTACTGATTCACCCACCTCTTAGTAATCCAACAACAATTGTTTTTGTTTATGGATATAATATACTTGAGGATAGTTAAGTTGCAAAACTAAGTGCATATAAGCATAATGATTGCACGAGAACAATGCTCAAGACTCACTTTGGCTTAGGTCAAATGTCATGAGAATCATGAAATATTATTATATAAATGATTGTAGAGTCAACTTGAAGAAGTACTTCAACTCAATGTGGATGAGAAAGTCTAGGGGACTGTTAGTTTTTCTCCAACTCAGCACTCGACAATTAGCTAAAATAAAATCACTTTATTAACTAGATGCACAATTAGGTTCCTAACCAATTAACATAATCATAAAAGTAGAAACCAATCATAGTACATAATATATTTCGGGTAAACACCCATGCAAAAAATCCCTAAGAGAAAACCATATCTCAGTTTGATTATAAATTTTGGGCTCCCATCCTAGGATAATGGCCCTTTAGAGGAATACAATGTAGCAATAGTGTGGCCCACTTGGATTTTATCTCCTTTGTTTCCCCTTAGCACATTTCCTCAACCCTACCCACTCACACTTGGACGAACTCTCTTCACCCAATCAATGAGATCTCCTCATTTTATGTGTGACACAAGAACATGAGCAAATAGTGTTCACAAGCATATGAGCAAAGAATTTTTCTTTGCTCCTATGTGCTCTCTATGTATCTCAACCTCTCACTTAGGCTCCCTTTTAGTACATTGAGTTAACTGGTAATGTACCTCTAATTTATCGAATCTACCATAAAAAAAAAAACTTATGTATCATTATCCTCTTAAGTTCGTACGTAATTACTGTTAAAGGGGATGGTCTTCATTTGTATCATAAACTCTGCGAGGTACCCATGTTCTCTCTATCGCATGATTTCCACTCTACCCCAGTCGTATTACTTGGTTGTATAACATTATGAGGATAGGTTTCCTGACTCTAGGAGTTTGAAAAATCTTACCTCTATTCGCTTATGTCTATGATCATAAACAAATAGTCTAGACATAGGAACCGTATTCCTAGTCTATCCTAAGCGTGATATTCTCTATGCTAAACGCAGGATGAAGTAACTTGTTTTTGTTTAAAACTGTATGTCTTCTATAGAGTCACCAGGTAGGGTCCATATCTCTTGATTGGACATAGGTGTTTCGAAAGATGCTTAGCAAACTGTGGGATGGTTCAGTTCTTAAACATGTTTGGGTAACAAAATTTAGAACGGAAAGACTCCAACTGAACCGGATTCAACTGCATGATGTGTCAACAGAGTATTATCTGAACGAGAGGCTAACAGTGATGGGCACACTTGGAAAAATAAACGGGACCTAACTAGTCAAGTCACAGAGTAAATTGTTATTAACTTTCATGATTTCTCGAGGTGAGATGGTAGGTATGTTTGTCAGAAAAATTAAGGCATCCTGTATCTACCATTAATGTGTTCCTAGTGTTTGCATCTCAAAGACGCCTCTTGTCCTTCCCTCCAACTGGATCGTGCCAGTTCAGCCCCAAAACATGGCCATAACCACTACTGTACTCTCGACAATAAAATTAGTCGTCAAAGGAGACACTCTTAGGGTTGCAGATGTTTCCTTAGTCATTGTGAAACCCTTGAAATAGCTATGCATGATGTTCCTCCACAGGAAAGGAATTTACCAAGTGGAGGTGACGCAACCCATGCCACCAGGCACGTCCGCTTCCACCAGGACCTTCTTTTCTCTAGGCCCGAAGAGCTAGAATGCTCTCCAAAACCCCCTTTATCGGAAGTTTCCACACCCACAGGATGCTCTTTGTGATCTTCCCTTGTGCTATCGGGAAATCGGACTTCACGTGATCGCGAATCCTGACAACATAAGATCGGGTCTCACCAATCCTCGAATCCGGATTGCCTACTCGTCCACGGCTTCCTTACCCCTTATCGGGAATTGACCCCGTCGGGAAATCGGTACATACGAGGTCACAAATTACTCACCTCGCGAATCCCCGATTCCTGATCTGCGATGGCAGTCCCTGCACACCTTAGCTCCCTCCAGCTACTCTTCGCATGCGACCGCTATCCACGAGACCACGGTCCTCTCCCTGTTCGGACTTTCAAAATTCGCGAAGTAGCAATGCGTAGAACTTATGCTCGCAAGATCTTTGATCCCCGATCCCCGATGCCACCTGGCGCTAAATCCCAAGAAGACGGAACCTTCCGACACCTGTCCTTCGCTCCGATGGTGATCGGGAATTCGCGATTCCTTTTGTGCGATTTCACAGACCCTTCCAAATCCTGATCTTCGAAGTGCGATGACACCTATCCTCCACTTCAACGCTATGGCTGTGGGACTGTCGTGTTTCAGAAATTCACGACTCCTCTGTGATTCTCTTATCACCGAGAATCCCGAATTGTCGAAACCCAACACACCAAAATCCCTCGCCACGCGTCCCTGCTATGATCAACGACCCTGATCCTCTTGGGAAATCGCTACTCTCGATTTCATGCACAAGACTCTATGCTCCAGAAGTTCCGATCCTCTGATGAGCCGAGTTCCACTGACTCCCCTATTCCTTGACGCGTGTCTCACCGAAAGCAATGGCTGAGATCACTTCGGGAAATTGCGGATCGCGATTCCTTTCTACAAGAGTTCCACGGCCACAAAACCCCCAATATCCCAAACTTCGAATCTCTGGGGTCTTCCTTTGCTCCTTCGGGCTTAAACCTTGTGCGATTTTTATGAGATCTAATGATTGTCGGGACTTCACAGTTTCCTCAACGAATCCTGGCCATCGATTCCTCCTCCTCGAGGATTTCTTCAAAATACTAAAGCTCCTTTCTCAGGACTTATCCTCGGACACTTGCACTTGCCTCTCTTGCTTGAAATTTTCTCGACCCAATTAAAAAAACTCCTGGGCTCTCCTTCAACTATATCATGAAAGTGCTATACCTCCTGAGCTTTTCTACTCTCGCTCCCTCAGAGGGACCTTGCGCGGACTCCTCTCACTCGGCGTTCAACAACTTCTCAAGTGTTGAATCCTTCCTACTCTGCGCACCTCCTACAACAGCAGTTTCTGAATTCCTTTGCTCAGATTCAGAACTGAGACTTCTCCTTCAGCCTGCACACTCCTTGCATGGCTTCAACAACCTAAATCCACTCCTGGATGAATGAGAACAAGTTTTAAACTAACTGAGATTTCATCAACGAACTCTTTGCGGATGAATTCAACTGCACACCTTGCAGGAATCTCCCGGCTCAGATAGAGAAACAATTAAAACTTATCCTCTTTAAGACTTCAGGTTAAACCATGAAATCACATGCAAAACATATACAAAGCAAATGCATACCAAAGAACAAACATTCATGAGAACATAACAATATATACAGAGAAACAACACCAACCGTGAGTTTGAATCAAAGACTCATTCTATTAATTCAACATCTGTACATGGGTGTTCTTCATACAATTCTCTGCATGCTCTTCTCTTCTGAATGCTTGATAATAGTGTTACAATGATACAACGAGGGTGTCTATATCCATTTTCCCTCCTTCCATCTAAACTGTCTAATCTGGAAATAAAATCCTATCTACCTGCATTAAATCTATTAAATGCCTCCTATCTATTTCAGACAAGAGCGTATGGCTCGAGGTCTGATACAATACAAAAGTCGCTCCTTCATAAAGGATTCATTAAAGACTTGCGCTACAATCCCAAAGCACTTTTAAAAAATTTGGGCTTGTTTATCCAGTTGATCTCTGCTTGATGTGTTGGCTCGCTTGTTGAGTTGGCGATGCTCCTGCATCATACTCCTCGGCTTGAAAACTTTCATGGGATCCTGTCCATGAGCTCCTGCACGGTCTGTCCATGCTTTTGAATGATTGATTTTGTCTCCCAGTTGGCATCTTCCACTGGGTGATTCTTCCATTTCACCAGATACTCGAAGTATTTCTTTCGTCTGGTCTTTTTGCTTACCCTCTTGTCAAGTATATGCTCCATCTGTGGCTTCTCTGCAATCAACATCTGCTTCTGCTAGTGAATTTCTAGTTGTTCTTCACTCCCAGCTCCTGCTTCTTCAGCCTTATATGGATATAAGTTTGAGACATTGAATGTCGAAGATATTCCAATGTCATCCGGCAACTCAATTTCATAAGCGTTTTCTCCCAACTTCTTCAGGACTCTGCATGGCCCAATTTTCTTCATCTTTAGCTTGTTGTATGTTCCCCTTGGGAACCTTTCCTTCCTCAGATGTGCCAGAAATAGATCACCAACTTCAAACTGATGTTGTCTCCGATGCTGATTTGCTCTGCGCTTATATTCCTGGTTCGATTCCAACAATCATTGCTTCACCTTGCTGTGAAGTTCTTCCATCGCCTCTGTGAATTCTTCAGTGCTTGCACTCTTGGTCACTATCTCCTCTGAATCCCTTAGTTCAGATACTCCTCTTGGCTGCCTTCCATATACAATTTCAAATGGACTTTTGCCTGTGCTCCTGTTCACTGAATCGTTGTAAGCAAACTCTGCCTGTGGCAACACATTGTCCCAACTGCTGTGGTGTTCTGTCACCAAGATTCTTAACAAATCTCCCAGACTTCTATTCACCACCTCTATTTTCCCATCCGTCTGTGGATGATAGGCTAAACTAAACATTAAGTTAGTCCCCATCTTCTTCCAGAGTGTCCTCCAGAAATGTCCAATGAATTTTGTATCCCTGTCCGATACTATGCTTCTGGGTAAACCATGAAGTCTAACAACCTCCTTGAAGAACAAATTCGAGATATGAGTCGCATCGCTGGTCTTCTAGCATGGAATAAAATGTGCCATTTTGGAAAACCTATCAACCACTACAAAGATTGAATCATGTCCTCTTTTCATCCTCGGTAATCCCAACACAAAATCCATGCTGATTTCGTCCCACGGTCTTTCAGGTATGGGTAACGATTGATAGAATCCCGCATTCTGCTTCCTGCCCTTTGAATGCTGGCAAATTCTGCACCTGTCAACAAACTTCTTGACATTTGTTTGCATCTTCAGCCAAAATTATGCTTCACTCAGCTTTGCAAATGTTTTTTCGTGGCCAAAATGTCCTGCTAATCCACCACTGTGCTTTTCTTTTAGCAGATTCTCCCTCATGGAGCAATTCAGAATGCATAACCGATTTTCTCTGAACAACAGTCCATTTTGGATCATGTAATTCATCCACGGGCTTCTGTCCCTGAGAACTGGATTCTCAGCTGCCTCGTATGCCTCTGCAAAATATGCATCACCTGCATACATGTCCTTAAGGTTTTCAAAACCCAATGTCTTGACTCGGAACTCCTGCAGCAACAAACACTTCCTGCTCAAAGCATCAACCACTTTGTTAGCAGTACCTGAAATGTGTTTAATTACAAATGTAAAATTCTACATATACTCTACCCATTTAGCATGTTTATGATTCAACTTCTCCTATTGAGTCACAAACTGTAATGCATGATTATCACTATACAGAACAAATTCTTTCGGGATCAAGTAATGCCTCCACTTCTTCAACGCCTGTATGATAGCATAATTTTTTTTATCATACGTGGAGTAATTCACCTTTGCCTCATCTAGCTTCTCGCTGAAATATGCAATTGGTCTGTCCTCCTGGATCAAGACCGCTCCTATGGCAAATCCACTTGCATCACATTTCACTTGGAACACCTTCGTAAAATCCGACAACACCAAAACTTGTTGTTCTGTGATCTTTCGCTTCAACAGATTGAAGCTCTTTTCTGCCTCTTTAGTCCAGTGAAAAGATTTATGTCTTTTCTTGACAGTATGCATCATTGCTGTGCTAATTCCACTGAAATTTCTGATGAATTTTCTGTAGAAACTTGCCAGTCCGTGGAAACTTCTCACCTCGAAAACATTTCTTGTTGATGGCCAATTTTTAATTACCTGCACCTTACTTGGATCCATCTTCAATTCATTTTCCGATATGACAAATCCCAACTAAATGAGTTCTGTCTTCATAAATGAAGATTTCCTCATGTTGATCAAGAGCTTCTCTTGTTGTAGCTTCCTCATTACTGCAACTAAATGCTTCAGATGTTCTTCCTTCGTTTTGATGAAAATCAAGATGTCATCTAAATAAACAATGACAAAATTACCAATGAATTCCTTCAACACTTCATTCATCAGCCTCATGAATGTACTCGGTGCATTCGTCAAACCAAACGACATGACTAACCATTTGTACAATCCTTCGTTGGTTTCGAAGGTTTGTCTTCCATTCATCGCCTTCCCTCATGCGAATCTGATGGTATCTTCTTTTCAAATCAACCTTTGAAAAAAATTTTGCTCCACTTAAGCAGTCCATCAAGTCATCCATCTGTGGCTGATGGATGACCTGTACCTGATGGTTATCTTATTGATGGCTCTAGAATTTGTACACATTCTCCAACCTCCATCTTTCTTTGGACTCAGTACCATTGGAACGACACACGGACTTAAACTCTCCCTGATCAGTCCTTTATCCAACAGTTCCTGTACCTGCCTTTTAAATTCTTCATTCTCCTGCGATGTCAATCTGTATGCTACTTTGTCTGGAAAACTAGCTCCTGGTATGAGGTCTATATGGTGACTTACGCTCCTCCTCGGCGGCAACGAATGAGGTAATTCGTCCACCACTATATCAACGAACTCCTCCAGCAGTTCCTGAATTTCTTCCGGCAAGTCATCCACTCGTGTGCTGGTCAAATTAACTTTCGGTTTCTTGACCACAAAGAATTGTGGATCTTCCTTCTTCTTTACTTCTGCCAGAAGTTCCTTCCCACTCATGAGAAGTATGGTATTCCTCGGTTCTTGTTTTACTTCTTTGTCTTTAATTGGAAGTAGCATATGTGTTCTTCCATTCTTCTCTAAAGTGTACGTATTCATCTTTCCATCATGAACTACGTTTCTGTCATATTGCCATGGTCTGCCTAGCAATAAATGACATACATCCATAGGAATAACATCACAGAGTATTTTATCATTATATCCTCCTATCTTGATGTCAACTAAATACTGTTTAGTGACACTCACCTGATGTCCCTTCTGTAGCCATGAGACTTTGTATGGACTCGAGTGATCAGTTGTCTCCAGCTCTAGTTTCTCCACCATCTTGGTTGAAACGAGATTGTCGGTGCTTCCACTGTCCACAATAACCTTGCATTTCCGGTCTTTGGTCTTGCATGTGGTTCTGAAAAGTCTGCTTCTCTGAGCTGTGTCCTCCACCTCCTTATCAGGTGTT
Source organism: Picea engelmannii (assembly GCA_009831015.1). Lineage (NCBI taxonomy): Eukaryota > Viridiplantae > Streptophyta > Pinopsida > Pinales > Pinaceae > Picea > Picea engelmannii. The sequence continues at coordinate 42,544 of ML790161.1, read as the reverse complement.
ACAAGAACTTTACGCATCATCAGTGACCTTCCGTCTTCTGCGTCTTCTACTTCAGCAGTTCACCTTTGTGCCTCGGTGATGTGAGCTTCTCCTCCATCCCTTTTCTTATCTGGACAATCAACTGCTTTGTGCCCATTCTTCCCACATGTATAGCATGTGATGATTCCTCCTCTGCCTCTTCCTCTACCTCGGGTACGAGAAAAAGTATTATTATCAGCGTATCCTCTACTCTGTTCTGTCTATTGCCTTTGTTGTTTAGCGTGATGGCCTCGCTGTGAACTTCCACCTCTTTATGTTCTAGTCTGAGGCTTCTTCCAGTCATCCTTGGATTTCTGGAACCTGTCTTGGGAAACTGTTTTACCTTTTGGCTGGCTCTTACCTCTGCCTCGCTGTGCTATCTTATGGCTTAGCTTTTCCTCAGCTTTCAATGCCATTTGATACGCATCCTCCACCGTTATGATGGTTGTCATACTCATCTCGTCCTGGATATCGTATCTTAAGCCATTCATATACCTAGCAACTTTTTCATCATCGCTCTCCCGATGACCTGCTCTGATATTGAGCTTGTAAAATTCTTTCGTATACTCCTTTACTGTCATCAGCCTCTATGTCAGGTTCTACATTCTCCTGAATAGTGTGATTTGATAATCCCTTGGGATGAATTTTTCCTTCATCTTCGCAATCATTCGATCCCATCTTTTGATCTTTTGCTTGCCTTTGGAACGTCTTTCTCCTTGAAGCTCGTCCCACCATAACGCTGCGTGTCCTTTCAATTTTGTGATAGCATGCCTTACCTTTTTATCTTCTTCTATGTCTTCATAATCAAAGTAAGTGTCAAGAGCTCTAATCCAATCCAACAGCTCTTCTGCATCCAAACTCCCTTCATAAGCTGGAATATCCATCTTTGTCTTCGAACTCATCCAGGCGATAGCTTTGATTATTCGCTCATTGGCTGCATCTTCAGCTGCAACTTCTTCTTGTTGTTCAGCTTCAATTTCACCTTCGGAATCGCTCAGATCTCCCGCACTTGCTGTGCGTCTCTGCGTTGCTTCCATGTCTTCCAATCTCGCTCTGAGATCACGTATCTGCCTCTCCATCTCTGGCACCTGTTCTTGTCTTCCTCTTCTTCCCACATCCCTGTCCTCGGGATCAGGTGATTGTCTTTCCCTTCTGGGCGGCATGATAAATTCTCTCTCTCTGTCGCAAAAAACAAAGAGGAAATCTCGCTCTGATACCACACTGATGTGTGTATCAGAGTGTTTCTTTCTTCCTCGCTCCTCTTGCCTGAAATATTTAGACAAGAAATATACTCTGATACCACACTGATGCAGCACGCGCCACCAGGCACGTCCGCTTCCACCAGGACCTTCTTTTCTCTAGGTCCGAAGAGCTAGAATGCTCTCCAAAACCCCCTTTATCGGAAGTTTCCACACCCACAGGATGCTCTTTGTGATCTTCCCTTGTGTTATTGGGAAATCAGACTTCGCATGATCGTGAATCCTAACAGCACAGGATCGGGCCTCACCAATCCCCGAATCTTGATTGCCTACTCGTCCATGGATTCCTTACAACATATCGGGAATTGACCCTGTTAGGAAATCGGTACATACGAGGTCACAAATTACTCACCTTGTGAATCCCCGATTACCGATCTGCGATGGCACTCCCTGCACACCTTAGCTCCCTCTGGCTACTCTTCGCATGTGAACGCTATCCACGAGACCACGGTCCTCTCCCCGTTCGGACTTTCAGAATTCGTGAAGTAGTAATGCGTAGAACTTACGCTCGCAAGATCCCCGATCCCCGATGCCACCTGGCGCTAACTCCCGACAAGATGGAACCTTTCGACACCTGTCCTACGCTCCAATGGTGATCGAGAATTTGCGTTTCGGGAATTCATGATTCCTGTTGCGTGATTTCGCAGACCCTTCCAAATCCCGATCTCCAAAGTGCGATGACACCTATCCTCCACTTCAACGCTATGGTTGTGGGACTGTCGCGTTTCAGAAATTCGCGACTCCTCCGTGATTCTCTTGTCACCGAGAATCCTGAATTGTCGAAACCTGACACACCGAAATCTCTCTCCACGCGTCCCTGCTATGATCAACGACCCTGATCCTCTCGGGAAATCGCTACTCGTGATTTCATGCACAAGACTCTAGGCTCCAGAAGTTCCGATCGTCCGATGAGCCGAGTTCCACTGACTCCCCTGATCCTTGACGTGTGTCTCACAGAAAGCAACGGCTGATATCCCTTCGGGAAATCACAGATCGTGATTCCTTTATACAAGAGTTCCACGACCACAGAACCCCCGATATCCCGAACTACGAATCTATGGGGTCTTCCTCCGCTCCTTCGGGCTTAAAACCTGTGCGATTTTTCTGACATCTAACGACTATCGGAACTTCACAGTTTCCTCAATGAATCCTGGCCGTCGATTCCTCCTCCTCGAGGATTTCTTCAGAAGACTAAAGCTCCTTTCTTAGGACTTATCCTCGGACACTTGCACTTGCCTCTACTGCTCGAACTTTTCTCGACCCAATTAAAAAAACTCCTGGGCTCTCCTTCAACTATATCATGAAAGTGCTATACCTCCTAATCTTTTCTACTCTGACTCCCTTAGAGGGACCTTGCACGCACTCCTCGCGCTCGGCGTTCAACAACTTCTCAAGTGTTGAATCCTTCTGACTCTGGGCACCTCCTGCAACAGCAGTCTCTAAATTCCTTTGCTCAGATTCAGAACTAAGACTTCTCCTTCGGCCTGCACACTCCTTGCACGGCTTCAACAACCTAAATCCACTCCTGGATGAATGGGAACAAGTGTTAAACTAACTGATATTTCATCAATGAACTCTTTGCGGATGAATTCAACTGGACACCTTGCAGGAATCTCCCAGCTCAGATAGAGAAACAATTGAAACTTATCCTCTTTCAGACTTCAGGTTAAACCATGAAATCACATGCACAACATATACAAAGCAAATGCATACCAAAGAGCAAACATTCATGAGCACATAACAATATACACAAAGAAACAACACCAACCATGAGTTTGAATCAAAGACTCATTCTATTAATTCAACATCTGTACATGGGTATTCTTCATACAATTCTCTGCATGCTCTTCTCTTCTGAATTCTTGATAATAATGTTACAATGATACAACGAGGGTGTCTATATTCGTTTTCCCTCCTTCCATATAAACTGTCTAATCTGGAAATAAAATCCTATCTACCTGCATTAAATCTATTAAATGCCTCCTATCTATTTCAGACAAGAGCATATGGCTCGAGGTCTGATACAATACAAAAGGCGCTCCTTCATAAAGGATTCATTAAAGACTTGCGCTACAATCCCAAAGCACTTTTCAAAAATTTGGGCTTGTTTATCCAGCTGATCTCCGCTTGATGTGTTGGCTCGCTTGCTGAGTTGGCGATGCTCCTGCATCAGGAGGTCACTACTCGTTGGAGCAGACCAGGTCACCCCCTCCTCTGGTAAGTATTTCCTTTGAACACTACTATAATATCAAGGATATAAGGAAATTTTTTGGAAGGTTCATTATCATGAGAACGACTTCTGTTTTTTACTTTGGTTATAATATTTTATTAAGCAGCCCTAGTTATTATTCCTCTAGAGGATAGGACCATTCCTGGAGGAGGTTGTAAGATTGTTAGTCCCTTATCCAGTTCTCTAAATGGCTCGGCCTGCCCACCTGTGAATCCTGTAATTATGGGTCTTTCCACTCACATAGTTTTCTCTGTAGGTAGTTACTACTATGTTTGGTTACTTTCATTGTCATTCTTCCTTTAATAGATATCGAGGAGGCATTTATCCCTTGGGAATGGTCACCGAGAAGCTAAGAGATTTTTATTAAGGGGTGGAAGGGTCCCCTATTTGGTAGTATACTATACGACATTCTTATTTTATTTCCCAGTAAGGATGGAGCCATTCTTTTGTAGGTCTGTCAGACTCTCGCCTGGTTTCCACACAATTAATTACTTTATTTAGGTGTAAATCCTTCTGTTCCTGTAGTGCCTCGAACAACTTATGGGGTTCTTACAATGTACAAAGTTTGAACTGAAACCTTGTTATCTATACGGTGAGAGATTAGTTCCTGTCACTTGAATACCATAGAGTAATGACCCTTCCCTTTACTGTTTGGTTATAATTATTCATTGTTGTTTAGTTCATGAATGTTTCAAACTTAACCCCTTTAATAAGGTCCATATCTTGTACGAAATGTCTATATTATTACTTCAATCTCCTCGTAAGGCATGCTTGAATAGTTTATAGGTTAAGGGTTTTCGCTATTGACTACTTCTTTGTAAGAGAGGACTTATTAAGGTTTGGTATCGACACTAATGGTGGGATCCTTTTGATGCAAGGGTACTGATCAGGGATACTTGGACCCCCTTCTCCTCATTCTGGGATGTTTATCCAAACGAAAAAGCGACAAGGGCAGGATGCCAGAATGTAGGCATAAGTTAAGTATTGTTCGGTCTGAACTATTTTCAGTATTCATCATTCTATTGAAATTTTGAATTTGTTTTAATTCGTATATTATACTAATTCTTTAAATTATATAATTTGTAATGCCATGGGATGCTGAATATTGCCTACAACTAAAAAAGGTATTCGGGTTCTATGTTGAGTGTCTCGCAGACTTATTCTTATGAGTACTAGAAATGAGAATCGACGCTCTATAAATTTTTATTACTGAAGATGTTTTGTCTTCATTCTCGGTGTATTCCAGATATTAAGGATGTTTCTGATTGATATATTGATAACTTGTAGTTGGAGGAGGACACAATACCTCCATGAATTAGATTTATATTAAGATCCCTTTGATATTTAATTCATAAATTCTTTTCTTGTGACAATGTAATTGAAAACAATATCAGGCATGGATGATTAAAAATCTGCTTAATGGTAGTACGATTTCTTCATCATAATTAGAATGTTTATAATTGGAAAAGCTTTTCTCACTCTATTTTATTATTTTGTGTCATTACGCTCAGAGGCTTTGTTATGGTCAATTAGGATTGTTACTTCTGTAAACTCCTATTTATTCCCAGAATATATATATATATATATATATATATATATATGGATTAAATATCTATCTCTCTTCGAGTTGTATGTGAACATTGTTGGGATTATGCTCTACAAGGAAAAAGTTGCAGACATATCGGCAGGAAATCACTTACAACTTCTGTACTAGTAATTTTGTCCATTTCCACTATAATACTTAGGCATATATATATATATATATATATATATATATATATATATATATATAGGTAAAAGAAATATTGATTGTACCTGGATTTTTTATTTGTTTTGGGCTACTAGGTACTTAAAATAAAACCCTAATCATTATTATCACTTGGCGCATAAGTTATTACCGAAGTATAAATACCCTCTGTAAAGTTCCTAGGTTCAAGTCCATTTACAAGTAGATAATTCCGTACACTCAGTTTCGATATACTGGTAATTACCTTACAACTCTCTCCGTTATAATAACCTAGTTTAAAAAGGGATTATACCAGAATTCAACCATGTAATTTTCTTCCGATTATCATAACAATTAAAAGGCAGACTTTAATATTCATTCAGGATTAACTCAAACGTAAAAATGTTACTCAACATTGGTTACCTATTTGCATGCATAGGGGTTTGAGATTTCAAAATCCCGAAGTTCAGTATTGCGAAGAGATCACATCTATTGATCTCAGCGAAACATATCTAGTTCATCGATCAGGAAAGAGCAGATCTAAACCACCAGTTTGGAAGTATCGTCAAGATCGCGAGATCGACGATCCCATAGCATTACAGGGACAAGAGTTGTGTGGAGTTTAACATATTGAGGGCGGGCCATAATCCAAACCGTGATTTCATAACGAGGACACGTGGATGCTTGAGGATAATTGTGGCCCCAAAAGTGGTTTAAATCCAAATCGCTTGTGAGCGAGCCCACAATCTTATGCTCATCACCCAATGCCACATTCAAGAGAAGGATTATCTGAAAAGGATTTATCACTCAAAACACTCTGAGGTTTCGTAGCAGAGAGAAAGAGAAGGTTGTGGGTTCTATAAGTCCTGCACTAAGAAGACGAAAGGGCCTAAGTCTTCATACATAAGGAAGCCATTAAACTTTCAGAGAATCATTAGACTCAAGAATCAAAGATCCTTTGACTGGGAGGTTGCGCATCCCTACGGGGGAGTCGGGGGGCTACATCACCCCTTCTCACTTTACTCAACAACCCATGAATCCCTCACTTCAGCTCCTATGTCCTTTGATCCCTTTCTACACCAACACCTGTGGTTCTTCAACAACCCCACACAGATTAATGGTTGTAGCTCACAGTGCCCATTGTTATTTTTCATCAGTTGCAACCCTGTGCGTCTCCCCCTAACTTCACCCACTGATTACCTCTCAGCTACTTTCTCATGTGCGAAAACTCTCCCACGCACTCATGTTTGCCTTTGTTGTCACACACCCAACACTTCACATCAGTGGACAATTATCTCTTTAACAACTCCATGATTGGCCCATATTCCACATCTGATCAGTAGACTTCAGTTCATTCCGCAACTCCACATCCTGTCGATGGATATTTTCTCAATCGTCCACCTTCACTACTCAGCTTGGCTTTCTTCCTTAGTTGATGCTATGATTTTCTTTGTCGTTGACTGTCAATACCACCTACACACAGACCCTGCATTACCAGCTTGGCCTTCACACTGTAATATCTGTCGAGTATCACTACCTCCCTATCTTCTGCAGGGACACTTTTCTCTGCTAAAACTTCATGCCTCCACACCCATCCTTGCTCACGAGATGTTGTCTCTCCATGAGATATCCTTGTGTTCCCAAGTCTATCCCACATCGGTAATTCTTCTGTTCACATGTGCAGTACCCACGTTGGTTCTGTTGTGACTCACTTAACAAACCCACGTGAGATCCCTTAAGCCCAGATCCTCTCTTCACTGTCAATCCTCACTTCATCCCACGATCTACTTCACTTTTGCACAATTGTACAATACATGGTTATCTCATCCAATCCACGTCTCATCACAACCTATCTCAGATCTGTGGCATTTATGCCATCTGTACGATGTACAACTACTTCCTTTTAATTTCTCTCATTTTTCTAATTTATTTTATTAACCCCGCAACTTCAATCTATATAAAAAGAAAAATCCCATATACCTATAAATGCGTTGCAAATTTCTCCATGTGTAATCTATTTTCACCTTTCAGAGTCTCGGCTCTAACACAATGTTAGTTTTTCCCCAACCTAACTCTTGACACTTAGCTTAAATAAAATCACTTTATTAACTCGATGCACAACTAGGTTCCTAAGAAATTACAACGAAAATATACAAACAAAAAACAACTGCATTGCACAATAGATTTCGGGTAAACACCCCTCGAAAATACTTTGAAGGGAAACGAGTTCTCAGTTTGATTATAAAATTTGGGCTCCCATCTTAGGATAATGGCCCATCAGAGGAATAAAATGCATCAATAGCCTATCCCGCCTAGTTGTTATTGTTAGAATATAAGTGGATGTGCTCATTTTACCATTAACAATACCTTTGTCACCCAACCATAGGTCGAAGCCACCCTCGGAGCACCTTAACCTTGACATAGAATCACTCTGGAAGAAAACCCTATGCTAGATAGCTAATCAAAGGGTAGCACACCTTTCCCCAAGGATAGCGCATCAACAAGAGCTGATTAGATAGTCCAAACCCTATCAAAGAGATAGTCCAAGCTTAATTACTAGCTGCAACACCTGCAATGGTAGCTCTCCTCTAAACCTGCGCAAAAACTGGGCAACTGCAGATCGCACAAGTGCTACTCTAAAATTATGAGGCTGCCTTCCAGAATGAGAACTAGCCTCCTGTATTTATAGTAATTTTTGGTAACTACCTCGACCGACTTCTCATTGTGGTATGTGTCTGTTCAGTATATATTATTATTTTTGGTCGACTTCTTCTCTTAGATGCTAATAACCTAATATAAATTATCTTCTTGAGCCGACAAGTCTTCTAGGGTTATTAGCTAACTCATTAGGGTTTCTTCTTTCTTTCTGGAGTATTCTATCCTTGTCAGGTTTACACATGGAGGTAAATATCTAATGCAAATACCATAATATCAACACTCCCTCCTATCTAGGGAGGTATTACAGGTAATGTTCTTCAGCACAAAACATACCATTCACCAGGTAGCATCAACATAGTTATATATAATAGATCATGAGCACCTTCATCATCATCAGTTTTATCATCTCTCGAAACTATACTCTATTTGAGTAATCAGACATGATGCTCACTCCACAGAGTGACACAAGAGCCATTCTTCTAATCTAGAAGAGTAAATGTTTTGAACCATTTTCTTTCTAGAAAATCTCTTCTCATCATTCATCTAGCTGATAATTATTTCCAATAAATTGTTGATAGTCTTCAAGGAAATCAGAACAAAATAGAACACAATTGTATCTATCCATAGTAGTACATAACTACAATCCAGTGGTGCACTAACACACCCAAGTAACACCCAAGTACTTGATCAACAATGTATAGTCACAAACAATGGAACACATACACCACCGTAGTATACATCTACTATCATACAGTCTTCATAACAATCATCTGATATCAACTTGCACATAAACAATGTTACGATATAAACTGAATCATCTGGGACAATATTTCACTCACATTTGTGAGATATGAAAGAATATCTACCCTCAGAGTAGAACAATGAGATATTTGGACTATTCTTCTCAAGAAAGGAAGAATAATTGTCATGTCTTATGAACTTGGACCATTCCCCACCCTGGGCCATTCCTCCTACACTAATAAAAGTGCACTCTTGAGAGAATGTATAAACCCTAAGGAATGCCTATCCCTGATTGCTGAGCCTGGACCATTCCCCACCTTGGGCCATTCCTCCTTAACTAATCAAACTCCACCGTGGAGAGAATGTATAAACCCTAAGGAATGAGCGTCCTGACAATTTCCTCTATTAACAACAAGAGGAAAAGATTGTCCTGTATCAACCTCCCAAACATACCATTCCTCATGTTAACCACAATGAGAAATCATTGTCCGGTGAGGCGGGCCAGTCTTCTTGATCGCGCTAGACCACTCCCCACGTTAACCACAATGAGAAGTTGTTGTCTATGATACATCAACAATATAGACCATTTCCCATGTTAACCACAATGGGAAATCGTTGTCCATCAGAAATCTCAATCGACTTTCCGAACTGGAAAGGAAGCTGCTCATCCTGGACCATTTTTCAAATCGAAAACTGACTTTCCATAAATCAATACATATGAGCTCTCCCTCCTAACCTCGGAGTCATCTCTTCCTTTTTCAATAAGGAAGTCGTCTCCACAAGCTCCAACTTGAGTACACAAACTCTTTCATCTCGGATAGAAGCTTTACCAACATGTTTGTTTATCTGCTCATCTGTGGAGATATGTATTTGAGAACCCCTTTCTCCTTTCTGAACTTCATCATGGATAATGTAATGCTTGATTTCAAATGTACTTCTTTCTCGAGCACTAGTTTTTCTTTGAAGGCTTCATGTAGATTTGATTAATAAAGTATGTCATCGTTGGAACACTGGAACATATCCATGTGGCACTTCTTCTGTCATCATGAGATTTGATCTACTCAATAATCATCTTGATACAATATCTTTGTTATAGAGAATCTTCACCACGCTTTTGTTGTGCATTGGAGGTTCTTCACCAAGTTATCTTCTTCCATATGTATACAAGAGTCTCTTTCAGGTATGCCTCAAATTCTTGAGGTTGCTCTTCATATGCTATTTGTTCAATTGCTCTGGAGAACAGTGTTTGCATTCATCTTGATGTAGCACTCCAACCCATGGATGACATAATGACTCATGTAGAGGTATGTCTGGTTTACCGGAACGAGCAATCATCATTGTATTCTCCCTCCATCTGGGAGAACCTCTAGTTCTGAAACTTGCAATTCTTTCATTTATAAGTCTTACGTGCACTGTTCTTCATCACAAATTTCAGTTCTGTTTGATTGCTTTCATATTAATCTGGTAATCTTGTGATTCTCGATACAATGTCTGGTTGTTCAGGCTTCTCTTCTTTCTTGGAATTTTCATGTTCTTCCTCGTGGTTTTTCTTTATCCTTTGGGTGCATGGAGTTTCTTCTAGATTCCATTCTGTAAAGATTCTACTTCTTTTCATCATAGGATCATAGATCTAGATGGACAACCAGGGATACTTTAAGGCTTCTCTTCGAAGAAGACTTCTTCTAAGGTTTAACTAAGCACGTACTGTCTTTCATGGTTACTAACATGGATATATACTTAATCATCTTCAATGGATCATAGGATTATCTCCCTCCCCTGTTTCCCCTGAACTCTCCTCATTTTGCGTGACACAAGCACATGAGAAAAGAATACCTCTTTGCTCATATGCAGTCTCTCTCAGTCTCATCCTCTCACCTAGGCTTCCTTTAATTACATTGATTTTACCGTAAGTCCAAAACCCTAGATCTCCTCTAAAGTGATCAATGATTGAGGTATATTATGACGTTCACGTTAAATCTAATGGCTAGGACTTAACCAACTCACTTAAGTTACTAATGCCAAGTTAAGCATTTAACTTAATTAATCTCACATTAATTAAAAAGTACATTCACTTAATAATCACTTTATCAAGTGAATTTCCTAAGGTTTTTAGGGGCATTATGGACGAATTCCACATTCTAGAGACCCAACCAATGTAGAAGTATGTGTGTGATTCTAAATACATCAACAGTGACCTTAGAAACCCAATGATTGAATTTGGTATAATGTTATTCTTCCAAGTCAATTAGGGTTTGTGTCCTAAAGGCACTAGAATGAGATTTAATAATTAGCCTTCATATGTCATGTGAAAATTTACCCTAACTCTAATTTTTTCCTAGACCTATTTATGATTTTTTACTACCATGTCTAGTTTGTTGGGTCAATAATTTCTCAAATGATTAGTGAAATACATGGTTACATGTATTCAATATAATGTAACTTTCTTTTCTCTTCACATGAAAAAAAATTACGTTTTAAAAAAAAAATATATATATATATATATATTAATTATACCTAGACTATTTAGTTGCAAACAAAATTTTAAAATAAATAATGGACTCACTAATACTACGTAGGAAAGAAACCCATTTTTCCAAAAGCAAGAGACGAAACTTGACCTTTTTAAATAACCAACAGGTGGTTTGTAAGGGAACATATTTCCACTCCTACCAAATGCCTCTAGGTGTATTAAGTTGTCAGAAATGATTCACCCTAAATAGCATCTATACGAAAGTCAAGATACCATATAGCTATCACTAAGACTATAACAATGAGGTCATAGAGCACTCAAGTTTCAAATCTAAGTACTTGAAAAAAATTACATTGTGTTGTACCTAAATTATTAATTGTACCTTGGCACATTCCTAGCTCTATATCAATATATTTTTTGTGATCACAAAGAGTAATGGTTTCTGGAACATGAATTTCGATAACTTTTGTATAAACTAGTATGGGCGATTCTTTTTTTCTAGCATCACTTCAATAAAAAAAAAAAATTGGGCCAATTGTTTCTCAAATGATCAGTGAAATACATGGTTACATGTATTCTATAGAATGTAATTTTCTTTTCTCTTCGGATGAAATAAAAGTTACATTTTTTAATTTTTTTATTTTTGAGGAAAAGAAAAATATTAATTGTACCTAGACTATTCTAGTTGCAAACAAAACTTAAAAATAAATATTGGACTCACTAATACTATGTAGGAAAGAAACCCCTTTTTCCAAAAGAAAGAGACAAAGACCTTTTGAAATAACCAACGGATGGTTTGTAAGGGGAAATATTTTCACTCGTACCAAATGCCTCTAGATGTCTTAAGTTGATAAAAACGATTCACCCTAAATAATGTCTATAAGAAAGCCAAGATACCATATAGTTATCACTAAGACTATAACAATGAGGTCATATGCTTCCAAGTATCATCTAACCTTAATCCCATATGCGAGACTATAAAAAAAACATTTCTTATTTTTTTATTATTCTTTCTTTTATTTTCTTTTTTATTTATTTTTATAAATAGATATAGAATAGAAAATATTATTTTACTATATATTTTAGTTTATTTATCTTCAGTGAGTGTATATTATATTCATTTAAACATAATTGCATGAGAGGTTCTATACAATCCAATATGGGGGAGATGTCACGTACATACATAAAGTTACCTTAAAAAAAATACAAGTTGTCTCAATTACACTTTGAATAAAGATCCATTTTAACCCTCGATCTATTGAGTGTCGAGAGGGATCAAATTTTTAAAGTTGCAAACTTCTTCTATGAGTCATCTCAATCTCTATCAAAACTTCAAGCATAAACCAATTAAATCCTCAAGCATAAGCCTCTATGTTTTTAATAAAATCTAGGTTGTTATGGATATTTGTCAAAACCCCAAGCATAAAACTCTATGTGTTTAATAAAATATAGTCTACAATAGATATTTGTCAACATATCCAGATGCATAAAGATTTGTTCTCCATGATTCACCTCTCTTCCAAAATCATAGTTCACCTCAATAGAAGAAACAAACTTTGTAAATGTTACATACTATCAAATAATTAGAAAGATATCATTATTCTTATGAAAAACAAAAACAAAATGTCGGTCAAATTTTTTCGCAAAATGCGGCTCAAAAAAATATTGTAAATTAAATTCATGGAGCTCAAAAAGTGGTGGAGTATCAAGTTAGCACCATAATATAAGAGAAACCTAATTTCCAATGTTCCCCCAAAGAAACAAAATTGTGGAGGACTAGAGCTTATTACGTGTTGATAATATCACTTTGAGAATTTTTTTAGACATGAAGGTTATTATTGGAAGGATGGAAAGCAAGGCTTAGCCTGCACACCTTTTGCATGAGGGCTAATGATAAAGTTAGATTTCCTTTGCTGTGTTGATATTCCGTCATCGTGGTTGAAGTAGAAGGCACCCATTTCCATTTCCTTGTTCATTTGTTTGACCATAGAAGGGTTACTCATGTCGTTTTCCATACAGTGCCTCTACATGCACATAGGAAACAAGATTTGGCCTTCTTCCATCGTCGCAAACTCTACCGGATAATTATTAACTACAACATTTTCAGTTATGATCGATTGCAAGTCTCCCAAAAAAGAATATTGTTGATCATGATGAATCATCATGTTGTTTTTATTAGAGATTGAAGATGGTATCTTGGATTTCTTTGTATCCATCCCAAATACCATCTTCAATATCTAATTGGAACAACATGATGATTCGTCACGATCAAGAATATTCTTTTTTTGGAGACGTGCAATCAATCATATCCAAAAACGTTGCAATTAATAATTAAACATTGGAGGTCGAGACAGAAGATGAAGGTCCAACTTGGTTACCTATGTGCATGCAAAGGGGTTATATCAACAACGACATGAGTAAACTTTCTACGATCGAACAAATGACATGGAAATGGGTGCCTTCCATGATCCAGGAAGCTCCCGATGTCCAGAAAATGCTCAAAGATGAAAGTTCTCGTAATTGAGTGAAGCCAATTCCATTGCGACACGCTCATTGCACTGTTTCCATCCATATATTTACTTTCTCAAACAGTCTCCATATGCGAGATTTATCTCACTCTGATCAGATTCTCAAACAGCTAAAAATTCAAAGGGTCAACTGACAAAAAGTCAATGCTGACATCAGCATGACATCACGAAAAATAATTAATGATACTGATGTGGCAGAGACATGTTGAAGCACTGCAGCAGTTGACTGGGCAGATGATAGATACAATTACAATTGGACATGTGGCATGTGGTTTGAGAAAATGTGGTGGTGCCACATGGCCCAGGCATGGGCAGCCACCTGGCACCCAGTCAACAGTCGAATGGCAAGCTCCAAATATAAGTTTGGGGTTCATGAGAATGGAACCTGCGACCTATGACCAACCCCAATCTTTGGGGAGAGGTCCTATTATGAACGCGCCAATCATGTTACTTATTAAACTTAACCCACAAAAGTTCATTTATGTTGTATTTAATTATATGGTGGTGGAAACGTGGGGCTGGGGCTAAGCCCAAGCCCATGGTTACGTTCTACCATACCACATGACCATGCGGCAGGCGCAGGACAAAGGATTTCGATAGAGGCTATCCCTCGGATCTCAGGTTGTTTCCACAGGACCGATACCTAATCCTCGAAAGGCCTGTAGGGGGTTATCTTCTAGACCCTGATCCCATGCAAAGCACAATAGAACCAGGATCTAGCGCGTATAAGGGGCCAGTGCCTAGCCCTTTTGGATGGCGCTAGCCCATATGGTTAGCATATGACCAAAAAATAGGGTGCGCGCTTAGCCCAATGGGGCTACTCTGTGTATTGTTAATTAAAAATGGGTTTTTGACTTATATTTAGCCCAGAATATGTAATTTTGGACCAGAATTGGTTTTTTGAGGGTATTATGGCCATTTGGAGGGCGATTTGATCGTAGAAAGAGGCTATATATTCAGGGGAAGTTGATCTTATCTTCTTTATCTCGAAAACTATATAAACCAAGATTTTTGAAGCTTGAGGGTAACTTTTTTATGGATGGAATTTGAGGAGCACCTTGTGCATTTTGGCCTTTTCTCATGTTTTGAGAGGCATTTTTGTCATGCTTGTGAGAGGATTTTGATGAGGCATGTATGAATCTAAGCAAGGAGGTATTTCACAACAGATCTGAAGCATGTTATGTGACAACAAAGAGTCATTGTAAGAGAACTTGAATATTTGAAGATCAATAAAGACGTCCTCCACTTCGAAGCGGGCCCGAAGACGTAGCCACTCATTGTTAAACTCCGTTATCAAGTCCTTGTTGTCTTTGTCTCTTTTGTTGTTGTTCATATATCTATTTTTACAGCATGGTTAATTAATACCTGAACTCTTTAAACAACTTTAAGCATCTAAACAAGACAATTGTTTATTATTCCTTCCATTTTTGGATCATTCTACTTCAAACAAGTGGCATGAAATCAACTCACCGGAGGCAGTCTAACTTTATCCTTAACCCTCATGGATAAGGTGTGCATGCTAAGCTCTAGTTTTTGTCTTTTCAATAAGGCACCCATTTCCATTTTCATGTTCATTTGTTTAACCATAGAAGGTTTACTCGTGTCGTTTTTCATACAATGCCTCTACATGCACATAGGAAACCAAGTTGGGCCTTCATCCATTATCAGGACCTCTACCAAGTAATTATTAACTACAACATTTTCAGATATGATCAATTGCAAGTATCCCAAAAAGGAATATTGTTGATCATGATGAATCATCATTGTGTTGCTATTAGAGATTGAAGATGGTATCTAGGATTTCTTGGTATCCATCCCAAATACCATCTTTAATCTCCAATCGCAACTACATGATGATTCGTCGCGATCAACAATATTCTTTTTCGGGAGACCGGCAATCAATCATATCCGAAAACGTTGCAATTAATAATTAACCAGTGTAGGCCATGAAAGAAGATGAAGGTCCAACTTGGTTACCTATGTGCATGCAGAGGGGTTATATTAGCAACGACATGAGTAACCTTTCTATGATCAAAAAAATGACAAGGAAATGGGTGCCTTCCACTTCAAACAAGCTGCTTGAAATCAACTCATCGAAGGCAACCTAACTTTATCATTAACCCTGATGGAGAAGGTGTGCATGCTAAGCTCTAGTTTCTGTCTTTTCAAGAAGGCACCCATTTCCATTTTTTATTTCATTTGTTTAACCATAGAATGGTTACTCGTGTCATTGTTCATACAATGCCTCTACATGCACATAGGAAACCAAGTTGGGTCTTCTTCCATCGTCATGGCCTCTACTGGATAATTATTAATTGCAACATTTTGAGATATGATTGATTGCAAGTCTCCCAAAAAATAATATTTTTTATCATGATGAATCATCATGTTGTTCCTATTATAGATTGAAGATGGTATCTGGGATTTCTTGGTATCCATCCTAAATACCATATTCAATCTCCAATAGCAACAAGATGATGATTCATCACGATCAACAATATTAATTCTTGGGAGAACTACAATCAATCATATCAAAAAACGTTGCAATTAATAATTAACCAGTGGAGGCCGCGAAAGAAGATGAAGGTCGAGCTTGGTTACCTATGTGCATGCAAAAGGGTTATATGATAAACGACACGAGAAACCTTTCTACAATTGAAAAATGGCATGGAAATGTCTGCCTTCCACTTCAAACAATCCACTTGAAATCAACTCATCGAAGGCAATCTAACTTTATCATTAACCCTCATTGAGAATGTGTGCATGCTAAGCTCTAGTTTATGTCTTTTCAAGAAGGAACCCATTTCCATTTCAATGTTCACTTGTTTGACCATAGAAGGGTTACTCATGTCGATGTTCATACAGTGCCTCTACATGCACATAAGAAACCAAGTTGGGCCTTTTTCCATCGTCGTGGTCTCCCAGAAAAGAATATTGTTGATCATGATGAATCATAATGTTGTTGCTATTAGAGATTGAAGATGGTATCTGGTATTTCTTGGTATCCATCCCATATACCATCTTCAATCTCCAATATAAACAACATGATTATTGGTCATGATCAACAATATTCCTTTTTGGGAGACCCGCAATCAATCATATCTAAAAACGTTGCAATTAATAATTAACCAGTGGAGGTCGCAACAGAAGATGAAGGTCCAATATGGTCAACTATGTGCATGCAGAGGGGTTATATGAGAAACAACATGAGTAGCCTTTCTACGATCAAACAATTGACATGGAAATGGGTGCCTTCCACTTCAAACAAGCGACTTGAAATCAACTGACTCGAGGGAGTCTAACTTTATCATTAACCCTCATGGAGAAGGTGTGCATGCTAAGCTCTAGTTTATGTCTTTTCAAGAAGCACCCATTTAAATTTTTGTGTTCATTTGTTTGACCATAGAAGGTTTACTCATGTCATTATCCATACAATGCCTCTACATGCACATAGGAAACCAATATGGGCCTTCTTCCATCATCGTGGCCTCTATCGGGTAATTATTAACTACAACATTTTCAGATATGATCAATTGCAATTCTCCCAAAAAAGAATATTGTTGATCATGATCAATCATCATTTTGTTGCTATTAGAGATTGAATATGGTATCTGGGATTGCTTGGTATCCATCCCAAATACGATCTTCAATCTCAAATAACAACATGATTCGTCACAATCAACAATATTCTTTTTTGGGAGACCTGGAATCAATCATATCCAAAAACATTGCAATTAATAATTAATCGGTGGAGGCCACGACAGAGGATGAAGGTCCAAATTGGTTACCAATGTGCATGAAAAGGGTTACTCATGTTGTTGTTCATACAATGCCTCTACATGCAGATAGGAAACCAAGTTGGGCCTTCTTCCATTGTTGTGGTCTCTACCGGTTAATTATTAACTACAACAATTTCATATATGATCGATTGCAAGTCTCCCAAAAAACAATATTGTTGATCATGATGAATCATCATGTTGTTTCTTTTATACATTGAATATGGTATCTAGGATTGCTTGGTATCCATCCCAACTACCATCTTTAATCTCCAATGGAAAAAACACCATGATTCGTCATGATCAATAGTTTTCTTTTCTGGGTGACCTACAATCAATCGTATCCGAAAACGTTGCAATTAAGAATTAACCAACGGAGGTCGCGACAGAAGATGAAGGTCCAACTTGGTTACCTATGTACATGTAGAGGGGCTATATCAGCAACAACATGAGTAACCTTTCTACAATCGAACAAATGACATGGAAATGGGTATCTTCGACTTCAAACAAGTGTATTAAAATCAACTCACCGGAGGGATTCTAACTTTCTCATTAACCCTTATGGAGAAGGTGAGCACACTAAGCTCTAGTTTTTGTCTTTTCAAGAAGCACCCATTTCGATTTTTGTTTTCATTTGTTTGACCAAAGAAGGGCTACTCATGTCGTTGTTCATACAATGCTTCTACATGTGCTTAGGAAACCAAGTTGGGCCTTCTTCCATCGTTGCGGCCTGTACCGGGTAATTATTAACTAAAACATTTTTAGATATGAATGATTGCAAGTTTCCCAAAAAAGAATATTGTTGATCATGATGAATCATCATGTTATTGCTATTAGAGATTGAAGATGGTATCTGGTATTTCTTGGTATCCATCCCAAATACCATCTTCAATCTCTAATAGCAACAACATGATTCGTCATGATCAACAGTATTCTTTTTTGGGAGGCCTGCAATCAATCATATATGAAAATGTTGAAATTAATAATTAACCAGTGGAGGTCGCGACAGAAGATGAAGGTACAACTTGGTTACCTATGTGAATACAAAGGGTTACTCGTGTCATTGTTCATACAGTGCCTCTAAATGAACTTAGGAAACCAAGTTGGGCCTTCTTCCATCGTCGCAGTCTCTACCGGGTAATTATTAGCTACAACATTTTCAGATATGATCGATTACAAGTCTCCCAAAAGAGAATAATGTTGATCATGATGAATCATCATGTTGTTTATATTAGAGATTGAAGATGGTATATCGGATTGCTTGGTATCCATCCCAAATACCATCTTCCATCTCCAATAGCAACAACATGATGATTCGTCACAATCAACAATATTCTTTTTTTGGAGACCTACAATCAATCATATCCAAGAATGTTGCAATTAATAATTAACCAGTGGAGGTCGTGACAGAAGATGAAGGTCCAACTTGGTTACCTATTTCCATGCAAAGGGGTTATATGAGAAACAACATGAGTAACCTTTCTACGATGAAAAAATGACATTGAAATGGATGCCTTCCACTTCAAACAAGCATCTTGAAATCAACTCACCGGAGGTAGTCTAACTTTATAATTAACCCTAGTGGAGAAGGTGTGCATGGTAAGCTCTAGTTTCTATATTTTCAAGAAGTACATAATTAAACCTCATGGAGAAGGTGTGCATGAGATGCTCTAGTTTTTGTCCTTTCAAGAAATACATACCTTTCGTCTTTGATAGAATTTTCAAAGTCATATCACCCAATTTTGTTAAATTAGGGTTATACTCCACTTTTTGAGCTCTCTCAATTCAATTTACAATATTTTATTGAGCCACAATTTGTTTTATTTTTTCATAAGATTATGATAGTTTTCAATAATTTGATGCTATGTAACATTTACAAAGTGTTTTTTGTTTTTCCTATTAGGTGAGCAAGGTTTTGAAAAAGAGGTGAATAGTGGGAAAATCTTTATGCATCTAGATATGTTGACAAGTATTTGTTGTAAGATAGTAAGCTAGGTTTTATAGGTTTTATTAAACAGAGAGGTTTATTTATAAAAATGATAATATTTATAAAAATGATAATATTTATAAAAATATATAAAGAGATCCTGAAATTATATGAAAAGAGATTAAATCAATAATTTAAAAGAAAATTGATATTTATAAAAATAATAATATAAAATTAATATTTATAAAAATAATAATATTTTTCAAATATATAAAAAGAAAATTAATATTTATAAAACTAATAA
>ML790160.1:425394-444031 GCA_009831015.1 Picea engelmannii | reverse complement strand
GAACTACCTTCATGATATTCCTGAGTGTGGGAGGACTCTATCAATGAAGATGCAACATGAAGAGTATGAAGGGCTCTGCTATGAAAATGCTTGATTAGGAAGTGTGGAGGCACCCCTATAGGTGAAGTAAGAATATGTTTGTGCACTTCTACAATCTTGTTGATCCACTTCTTCTGGATAGAAAGGTATTGGGAAGATGCTACAGTGGTTACAATGTCCTTCTGTTTTCCTTCTGAACATATCACGAAGAAGCTAAAAATTTTCGTATGAGAGACTACTTTGCCGCACTGTTTTGGCAGGACAATAGTCGGAACTACCTCTGGTACCTTGTAGAGCTGACCCCCCAGAGTAATAATGAAACTACGGGGTCGAGACTCATAAATAGCATGACGTTTCCACATATATGGCTGGGCTAAAATAAAAACACTACTTTCAATGGGGAAACATCACATAGTTCCTCATCCTTGAAGGGCTTGATGTCATAGAATAGGCGACACTACTAGCTAACGCAAAGATATCAACCCTGGTGAAGCCACCCGATGTTGTATGGCTACGAGTGTGGTGTTGTCGACAATCCCAACATCTTGATGACCTCTTCTGAGATGATATTTTTTTGGCTTCTACTATCAACAATGAAAGGCAATGGGGTCCCCTTCATCCACATCTGTGAATGGAAGAGGCGCTCCCCCTCTTCAGGATCCTCTAGTTATTCTAGTTGTATTGTTGTGGTCACAATGGTAGAAGTGGATTTTGCATCAATGATTTGTCTCATTTTATTGTTTTCTGAATTAGTGGGCCACCAAAGCGAGCACCCATCTCTGTTTGCATACTTGTTACTATTTTAAACTTCCCTCACTAGTCTAGCTGAGTAGGGAAGTTTCTAATAAATAATTAGCACATTTTTTCAGTCAGGCAGTTAACTAAATAAAAAGTGAAACAATTCTTGTTAGTTAGAAATAAAGAAGCAAGTTTATTTCCATTGTTGTAAACAAAAATTGCCCAGTCTAATAAAAAGGGTGTCTTCTTGATGAAAAGACAATAGATGGTCATTTACTTCTCAATTCCAATATTGTTCTCTTTCATTCTCCACGTATTTTTGTATTTTGCAGTGTTTTATTATTGTGTTAGTATATTTTTTTGTTTCATTTTAAATTTTGCATATAGAATTGTGGATCAATTTGTATCAGAGCCTAGATCCAAGCTAGCTTCTACTCATGCATAGAATTCAGAAGAGAGGCCATCAAACAATTTTTTTTTCTTAGAGACAGACGTGCTTCTCAGGACTTCCAGTTCACCCTCCTCAGGGCTTCCAACACATTCATCTTTCACCATTCTACAACATCTAGTGATAGATCGACATTTGTGGTGAATGAAAATTATGCCGCCACGAAGAGAGCCATTTACAAAGGATTCTATATCCCCTACCACAACTCCAATTCAAGATTTAACAATGGCTCTCCAGGAGCTACTCCGTCTGCAAAATCACAAAGCTCCAACAACCATGTAGCTCGATATGTGCTTCCAATTACCAAAGTTTTTGGGCCAAATGAATGGAGAGAATGTAGAATCTTGGCTTCGTAGTCTTTCCACATACTTTTGTACATGTTCTGAGATGATGGAAGACATGAAGCTTCAGATTGCCAGTCTAAAACTTGAGGTAGTTGCGCATACATGGTGGGACGCTTAGCTAGAGACTTATTCCTAGGTCATGGATAGAGGTGACCCGGTCGAGACACATACACCACACATTACAACGTGGGATGGATTCTTCCAGGCTCTCAGAGAGCGCTTTTACCCATAGGGCTATCATCAGAACCTCCTTGCTAGATGGTTGCAGCTCCAACAACTGGCCAACCAGTCCGTACAAGGATACATCGACATATTCTACAAACTATCCATCCAACTCCACATCACCGATCTAGAAGATGTATTGATTGTCAAGTTAAATTCTGGCTTATTGCTAAGCATCTGTCATGAAGTTGATTTGTTTGATACTTCTTCCTTGGACAAGGCCTTTATTTGGGCCTTGGCTATCGAATGTAAAGTGGCTCCTCAAATATTCTCACCCCAACCTAGATATGACCCTTCTACTGTTATCCCTTCTCAAGTTACCCATACCACCACCTCCACACCTCGAATGACGCCTAAGTGTACCTTCCACAAGACCAACTCGTATGCTTCTATCGATTTTCAAGCACTTTAGAACCTTCACCCCAAAAAAACTCCTTTTGTAGAGGTTACTCAATCCAATTCCCCTGACACTCTTGAAGTCATTTCTCTCAAAAATCCTATAGAAGCTGACCCATCTCTAATTTTTATGACCACTAATGAACATGAAACATCTCTTGTGCCCCTATTTACCCACAATTGTCAAATTAAGCATGTATTGGCTACTCTCATCCTAGACAATGGAAGCCGAAAGAACCTCATTGCCCATGACTTGGTCCAACTCCTACAACTCCCAACTACTTCGCACCCTGAACCATATCATCTCAAATGGGTACAAAAGGAAGGCTTGCACCTCATTGTCTCTCGATGTTGTGCGATGATCTTCGTTATTGGCCCTTTTTGGGATATTGTGCTATGTGATGTTTCTCCTTTAGATTGTGCTAACACTTTACTTGGAATCCTCTACCAATAGGCCCAGAACGTCGTTTATCATGATAAATTCCATAAATACCACCTGGAACATGAGGGACACACCTATGTTCTCACCTCTTCTACCCCTCAATCCACACAACCTATGACCAGACAAGCAGCCGTTAAAAAATTAAGTCTGAACAAATATGTTTCCTTGTGTTTGTTTTAGCCCATTAAACTAGACCATCTGACTATCCCAACACCTTAGGACACGACTCCCCAACTCCCAAAAATTTCCAATGCCTTTCCCCAACCCACGGGACTACCCCCATATTGCTCTATTAAGCACGCCATTGATCTCATTTCAGAAGCCTCTTTTCTCAATGCCCCTTCATACCACCTTTCTCCCCAAGAGGATGATGTGATAACACGCCAACCTGACCAAATTCTGAATTTAGGCCCTACTCCACCCTCATCTTTTCCTTTTGCATCTCCAACATTTCTTATGACAAAACAGGTTTTTGTCCCAATAGTATCCGCCAACATGTTATGTACTCCAACACAAGTGCTAACATATTATAACACTTTGCCTGACAATTCCTCTTTTTCCAAAAAAATTATTGAGAAAGCTTCAACCAAACATAATTTTTACAAATACAGTATAGCATGACAAAATCATCTGTAGAGGCATCCCTTCTTAGTTGGAGAAGTTAATCAGACAAAGTGTATTGGAAACACCCGTTGTTGTTCCAGGGAGCTTGTATTTAAGTGAAATGCCGAGGTATATAATGAAGCACTGGCTGATCAATATCGAGTGGGGTCTTCACATCACCAACAAGAACAACACTCAGCATAGTTTTATACCCATACTTTCTCTCAACACCATCTTCGGGTAGTCGATGCATTACCAACTACACTAGAGCATGCACAATAGAGGCCTCATAAAATTCACACACCATTTTTCTTTCACTTGGAAGCTCACATGTGGATCTTGCAGGAAAATAATTGATTCAAAGGAAAACATCATCAACTGCGCCCACTAAGATATGATCCTGACATAGTTCGATAAAGCATTGGAGAGAATGCACACAAAATTTCTTCATTTGATAGTAGAAGTGGGGATGCTTCTGGATCTAAACATGGAGGAATTAGGCCAATAAAGAGGGCACCCATCTCCCTTCACATAGTTGTTTCTATTGTAAACTTCCCTCACCAGTCCATCTAAGTAGGGAAGCTTCTAATAAATAATCAGCATGATTTTTCCGTCGGGAAGTTAATTAAATAAAAAGAAAAACAACGCTTGTCAATCAGAAATAAAACAGTAAGTTTCTTGCTGTTGTTGTAAACAAAAATCACCCAGTCTGATAAAAATGGCGTCTTCTTGTTGAAAAGACGATAGATGGTCATTTACTTCTCAATTCCAATATTGTTCTATTTCATTCTCTGCGTATTTTTGTATTGTGCAATGTTTTATTATTATGCCAATCTATTTTTTTGTTGCATTTTAAATTTTCCATATATAGAGAATTGCAGATCAATTAGGGTCTGAGTCGGGGCTCGAATCTATTTCTTTGAGCTCGACCACCAATGATTGTTTTGAGCGACATTCATCATTGTTGTGCCAAGGAATGTTTTGCAAGGTGCACTACTTCCCAGTGCCCTTCTTCGTCTTCTTGTTACCCTTGTTTTCCTTCGGGTTGGAATGGTTGTCTTGAGGTTGGTTGTTTTGTGAGTTAGGGATGCCTTTACCATACTTTGGTTGTTTCCGATTTGCAGACCCGAACTCTCTCTTGTTCTGTCGCTTAAATTTCTGCTCGATTTTGACAGTATATCTATAAGCGGCTTTGGTAATGAGATGTCCAAAAACTCCATTTTGGTTTGGATGTACTTGTGTAGAGCCCCATGGTATTTTAGAACTAAGTGTCACTCAAAGTCTTTGATACCTATCTTAGTGCACAAGGTATGGAAGGTATTTGTGAACTCTAACATTGTTTGGCCCCACTCTTGACGTAGTGTCGTCCATCTCATGTATTGGTCATCATAGTGTCCAACTGGGAAATATTGTTCCTTGATGGCATCCATAAAAAATTCCTAGGTGGGTTCAACCACAAACATTCAAGAATCCTCTATGAAATTTTTATTATAGTAAGTTTCCGACCAATATTTTACATGGGGGACAACCTCAAGGAGCACAAATGTGATCTTTTCCTCGTTGAACAAATTGTGGACAGAGAAATAACCTTCTAGCAAATTTAACCACTTTTCCAAAGAATATGCATTTATCTGACCTGCAAACATAGGAATATCAAAATTAACTTATACCTTGAAAGGGGTGACGCTTCCAAAGTGGCTGCTTGATGAAGACGTGTTTGTTGTTATCGAAAATTGTCAAAGGATTTGGGAAAAATTATCTAGCATTTCATCCCTTTGTCACGCGAGGGATTCCTTGAACAAAAAATGAATATAATATCTTTCTCCCTCGCCTCTCTTATCTTCTTCCATGGGAGTTTGGTTGGGCTGGTGAGAGCGGTTGTCCTTAAGAGAAACTAGCTCGAGACCCAACTCTCTATACTCTGACCTTGTTGGGGACATGCACTAAGAAATGACAAGGAACAATCTTCCTTGATACCACTAATCCAAATTATTTTGAGAAAAAAATGAGGTAGAGATATAACAATGAAATACACTTAAATATTGCAAGAAACAGAGAGATACAGTAATACAAAAATCTATTAATGAGAGAAATGTACATAAACTATAAAAACACAGAGTTAATGAACTCGCTATAATGGTGGCAACTTATCTTTGATAAAAGATGTGATGGATACACTCATTCGCAAGAAGATGATGTTTACAATGAGGCTCCAAAGGCCTTTTTAACATAAAGAAAATCCAAAACCTAACCCTGAAATATGAAACACCAAAAGGTTTGCGGGAAATGATGGGGGTAGTTGATATATCAACTTCTCGAGAGCGTAAATTTTGCATATGATATTCGTTTGGGGCTCATGCTAACTCATTGGAAATGTCTAGAGGAGAAGAACACATTCCGACTAGACCCTAGCTAGAGCCCACAATTACTCCCTAGGGCCCCAAACGTAAAAAAAATGTCATTTAGGAACTTAAAAAATGGCCCCAAAAGTTTGGGACCCGAAAAACTGTAAAAAAATTGTGAAGGTGGAAAATTCTATTTCGAGCTAGTGGAATAGGTGGGTGTACATTGATATCCACCTATATCATATAGGCTCCCATCTATCACATCTCTTTTCCCATGGGTGAGTCGACCCATTGGTTCACCAATTCACGCCAATTAGCAAGGTTAGGTCGACTCCTCATGTGGGTGCGTTCGGGCGGCTTGCCTAGCCTACCCATTGAATGCTTCATTCTGTCACATCAATGACCCACCGATATGTCTATATGAATCATCATCTTGGGTGTGCACACCCATTAGGTGAGTCAAGTCGACTCACCTAAGTTCACCCCCCCATGCCTTCGTTGATTTTCCATCGTTGTTGGAGCACCCAAGTCATACCCTCAACCCTTCATCAAATCGTTTGTCGTTTGACTTGTGTCGCAAGGAACCTTGGTTGGAGTCTCCCCTTAGCATGTTGCATGCCCAAGAAACCTTGGTTGGATTCTCCCCTTAGCATGTTGCATGCCTAAGGAACCCCAAGTCTCCCCTATATGAATACTTTTATCTCCTCATTCGCACTGAGCATTATGCCTACCCGATTTTCTCCGTTTCGATATGTGGTGGAAATGCACATGCCTAATATTGGCGCCGTAGGCCTTACATCCTCCCTTACCTCAAGTCATTTTAGTCCTGGAAAATATCCACAAAATATGTGATCTCCAAGTCTCTTCCCAACTTGTGCCCCCACTACCACTAAGTCTATTGTAAACCCTAAGTTTCGTGCCAACTGGAAACACAAAGCTTCCTTGTGAAGTGGAAACCCCAAGTTTCCAAATCGCACTGCAATCATCCAAAACATATGTAACCATCCACACTACCCTCTCCCAAAATTGTGTGCGACCAAACTGTCTACAACAATGGAAAGACATCTCTTCCCCAACTCTACTCACAATGTCTAAGCTGCCATTGTCACTCTACGATGAACACTCTTTGTTTCGTTGCTGCTACTACCTAAATTGTTGTTTCAACCACCAAAATGTCTAAATGTTGAACTTCTATGAACTTGATGTTGCACCCATACTTCAACCAACTCTATCATGTCTCCGCATAATTCTAGCCTCAAGTCCTTCACTAGTTGGGTACCTAGTCCAACCATCACGACCAATTTTTTAAATGTGCATCTCCATGCGCGAACTTAGTATTTTTTGTCTACATCTATGTCACTCCATCCAAATCCAAAGACTAAGGCAAGTGTCCATCCTTGCCTCTTTCTGCCATTGTTCGATCTTCGTCAAGGAGATTTTCCACAATGTCTAAGTGTTGCACTTCAAACCTATTGGTGTGTCTGTACTCAGAACTCCTTCCATAATTTAGTTCATTCGTGCAATGATATTATACCAATGAAAGGTTTCCCCTCACCTTTCTGCACTATGGATTCACTCCAAAATAAATTCATCTACAACAACTTGACTCCACTGTCCACCTCATGGCATAGTTAGTCAATCCTTGCACGAAAACTGCACGTCCATACTGCCTTTTCCTCACTACTTCATCACCCATCCATACTATTGTGTCTACTTCTCTATGCCTTGGAATGGTTAGTCTTCACCCTCAACCATGTTTCCCCAAAGAAAGAGAAACACCCATGTCCAAGTACTCCCTTCATGATTCGATATGCTTGTTCACAGAATCCTCCAAACAAAGGCAAGTCCTCAACTCCCCTCCTTTCGTCAAGTCACCTTAAACACAACTCAACATCTGTGATGAGTGTGTCCAACACACCTACACTCCTCAAACCTCCCAATGAACTGTCCAAAGCACTCCAAGTAGAATGAGTCACCTCAAATAACTTTTGTGTCTCAGACACTTTCGAACCAATACTCTACCAACCTCAAACAACGACCTCCGTTGGATATCTAAGTCATAGCACAATCGTCCGCAAGTCACCAAGGTGTTCTTTGACTCATCCAATGTCCCATAAAAAAGGCGAGAGAACATCACCCAAGTCACTTAGTCTTCATTCTTCCCATTCATGTTGACTGCCAATAATTCTTGGTTGACTTCTTTGCTGACTCCATCCATCTCCTAGAACAAACTTCCTTGCACCACCTGCAAGCGTCCAAACTTTGTCACTATCGTCATGAATGTCAATTCGTCACGTAACCCAATGAATATGAATATGACACCAAACACAAGGGCGCCTCACCCATCCTCTCAAACTCATCACGTACATAATTCACTTCCCACTTCACCTCAATGACCTCTCCAACACAACTCATCGAAGAGTTAGGAAGCTCCCCTAAGACACCTCTATGACTGTATCCAAATATGCCTAAGTTCATCATAGGACTCATCCAAATAGGTCATCCCAAGTTCTCCACACATTCACCCAACTAAGGCATTCCAAACTATTGCAAGACTTCTTTGAATCTACACCTCTTGAGTCACCCTAAACTTTGTTGGTTTTCAAAGAGGAAACATAATTCACTTGAACCACTAAGTCATCCATCTTCCCTTCAAAAAGATCGTTGCAACACTTGGAAAATGCAAGAAATCATGCCAACCATACATTTATCAATGACATCGTTTGTTGCAACCATGTTCTAATTTTGTTGTCTTGGACCTCCTCTTTCCCAAGCAGCGAACACTCCACATGAACTTCCCTCAATCACCATCCAAAACTCCACAAATCAGTAAGATCTTCACTGTGATACAAGGATGAGTCCATCTGTCCATTTAAAAAATATGTTTAAGTCCCAAACTTCGCATTCAAGTAGCCAAACTCATCTCTAATGTCTTGTCATCTAAGCACCTTGACTTCTTCTACTTAAAGGCACCATGCACCCACCGCCTGACTGTCAAGTCATGTTGCTATTAACCAATTGTTGTAACTTTTCAAAGAGATACCTCATCTGAAGGTTGTGGTCTACCCACAAACAACCCAACTCAACTCAACTACGTTCTCGACAATGCATGACATGAAGATGTCATGAAATAAACATTCTCAACCAACTACTTGTTGCGGAGTTTCTTTGGGTCACCTCAAATCATCCAACGCACCCAAGTGCTTCACCTTGCTGCAACCCAAAACTTCTCTCCTTCGTAATCACTTCTGCGATCAACCGCTGCATTTCGCTTCTATGATCACTTCTGTGGTTATATCTATGACAAGTCATGCAGAAAATCTTGCATTCAATTACCTTTCCCAAGAGATCGGTTCACCCATTGAACTTTGCGCCTGGTCTCTCCAAGGTGTGCAAAATAGGTCCAACAAGAACTCTGTGACAAGTTCTGCGACCACCCACCCTGTCCAAGTGCTTCATTTCACCACAAACTTTTCTATCAGTCTCTACAAGAAGTGCACCCAGCTCAACCTTCCCATCGCACCATCAACCAAACCTATGCCATAAATGTGATGCAAAGTCTGCGATGAAAAAGTTTGCTACACTGAACCATTCACTAATTCTGCAAATGGTCCCACTGAATTTCCTTCACAACAAACATCCTTCAAAGTTTTCTCTGATATGATCTATCGTCGAGGTAGCAGTGAAGAGCTCCCCGACCCTTCTCCAAAATCTGCAATGAATCTGCTTTGATACCATATATCATCGAGATAGTGATGAAGGGATCCCTAACCCTTCTCCAAAAATGCAATGAATCCTCTCTGATACCATCTATCATCGATTTAGTGGTGAAGATATCCCCAACCCTTCTCCAAAATATGCAATGAATCTGCTTTGATACCATCTGCCATGTCCCCACAGTGTGCCTAGCTGAATCTTCTATTCGTGCACATCTTGAGGGTCTATAGCACCATGACATTTCTAGCTTTGCCGCTTGGCAACACCAAGGTTACTTTGTCTGGACTATGCCTCTTCACCTAGAGCATACCCATACTCAATTCTAGGCTACCGACGAGTCACACTTCTACTCTAGTGAAACTCGTGTATATGTGGACATTTGTTAACAAATTTAACACTTAGTCATATTTAAGCATACATCCATGAACATGAGAATCCAATAGAACAACAACAAAATAGACAAGAGAAACATATATATAGTACAGGCGGCACGAACCGTGCCTAACACCCGAATAACTCTTTGTTATTGTAGACCAATTGTAACATGTGCACTACTGGCTTGATTTACAACTTCGATAGAGTCACACGACTTTCCTCACCTCACCAAGACACTCATACACATATTTGTCACCAAGAGTGTCTGTCGCAATCGTATCTGCAACCTCTTGCGATGCCCCTCAAACATTCCCTCAACTGCAGATGTGTTGTCTCTTTATTTCCACAGACTTTAGTTTTGTCTCCCACATGCCTCCAACCGACATGTGTTTCCAGACTTCACCAAATCAGCCCAAGAGAAGATCGCCCAACTTTTTCCACTGAATCCTCCTTAAGGCAACACAAGTCCTCCCAAGTGGAGGGAATTGGCTACTTGGGAGGACTTGTCTCCTTGAGGGAGCTCGCCCTCTTTGTCTGCCTCAAAATCCCGGAGCTCTCCTTGTCTTCCAAGTTCTGCCATCTTGGTTGTGTTCCATCTTTCCTTTATAGGTGTCAATCTATCACATATCTTTGTTCATGGGTGAGTCGACTTGTACCAAGTTGTGTCCTTTTGCAAGGTTGGGATGACTCTTCATGTTGGCGTATTTGGGTGGCTTGCCTACTTGACCCACCAAATGCTTCATTTTGTCACATGTCCGACCCACTGATATGTCTAATCGTCTCGTCTTCTTGGGTGGACACGCCCCTTAGGTGAGTCGAGAAGACTCTCCTAAGTGAGACCCCCATGCCTTAGCTGATTTTCCATCATTGGTGGAGAACCCAAGTCATGCCCTCAACCCTTCATCAAACCATTTGTTGTTTGACTTGTGTCTCAAGATACCTTGGGTGGAGTTACCCCTTATCACTTTGTGTGCCCAAGGAATCCCAAATACCCCCTATATGAATAATTTTATCTCCTCATTCGTACTGAGTTCTCTTCCTACCCTATTTCTCTTGTTTCGGTCTGTGGTGGAAGTGTGCATGCCTGGTCTTGGCATCACAAGATTTACACACATCGAGCTAAGGCAATTAAGACCTAAGAATTTGATTGAAGATAGAAGTACGAAAAATTTCATTTAAAGGAAGTTCATTAATAAATGTGAGATATCTTTTGAACCTCCAAAGAAGATGACCAATTATAGTCCACTAAGGCAGTACAATGATACTAAATATCACCACTCATAAATGGACAATTTTTTTTTTCGGAGATGTGGTAAGAATTGGACTCCAGGACACAAATGTGAAAACTTATCACTACACTACTTTAAAATAGTGGATGGAATGAAAGTAGAAATCTTGAACTCAATTTGAGACTTGTGATCTTGTTTTCTATATAGATGTGGAAGGACAATCTGAATGGGAGCAAGCTATGCAAGATGAAATGAACTCTCTTTTGAAGAATCACACATGGGATTTAGTTCCTTGACCTCAAGGGAAGGACATCGTGAAATTTCGATGGGTCTATAAGACCAAATTTACCTTTTAAGGTGTTTTCGAGCGTCATAAATCTCACTTTGTTGTGAAAGGATTTTCTCAACGGGAAGGCATCGACTACACTGGGACCTTTGACCCTATTTCAAATATGAATTTTATTCAATTGATTCTTTCCCTTGCTTCTTGGTTTGGATGGAAAATCCACCAGATGGATGTTAAAAGTTTCTTTCTTCATGGTTACTTATCCAAGGAATTTTTTTATGGAAAAACCTCCTGGTTTTGTGACCAATTACAATATTGTTTGTCGACTACAAAAGTCTCTATGGTTTGAAATAAGATACAAGGGATTTGTATTATAAGATTGATCGATTCTTTCTCCATTTTGGATTCAAACAATGTGAATGTGACCATGTTCTATATGTTTTGACGTCTTGCGCCCTCTCACTTATTCATTGGGAAGTGCTCATTCTTTCAAGATTTTTAGTTAGTTCCCTTTACTCTATTGTTTGTTGCCGGCTTCATTAGAGAAAGTTTCTATAGGAGTTAGATGGAATCTTGAACCTATCCCGGTCTGGTGATGATATAGAAGTATCCCATATTGAATTTATCTAGAGGCCCACCCATAATTCAGAGCATTTGGAGTTTGCATATGGAGATGTCTGGGGCTTACTTTTTCAGAGGCAAGTAGGAACCTCATGCTGAGAGAACAACCCTTATTTGGTGATATGAAGATAGAACAGTTCTAGAGAAGCTATCGAGGGACGGAGTGATGTGGGGGGGATCTGTAAATTTCCATGGATATTCCACTGGAACAATTTTTCACAACATATTTGATAAATAAAACTCAAATCTACACTATGAAGGTTAAACTCCTTTAGATTACATAATATTTAGTCACTAATTTTCATCTTATGCATGAAATAGATAAAATGCGGAAAATAAAGAATAGTAAAACAAAATCACACACCATCCACAAAATAACACAATGATTTTCTCTGGGAAACCCTTACGGGAGAACCCAACTAGAAGGTGAGGTTTCTCTGCTCTGTTTTCTTTGGTATGGAAATAATTCAAATACAAAGGAGAAGACACTCTCTATGGAGTTACCTGAGACATGTGGCATGTTAGGCTACTACAAAACATTAACCCCCTATGTTATGATCTCTAATTTTCCATTCTCATTTGGTCTTCTCTGCCATGGAACAAAATACAACAACATAGAATGGATCCCCTTCTCCTCCTAGTGGACTAGTATTTAACATAGCTTGATAGTTGTCTAGGGTTAGGGTTTTGAATTCCTCAATATTCAATTGTGATAAGGCTTTGGACCTTCTAGAATCTTCTTGAAATTCCTCACATTTCTAGCCCCATATGCATGAGTAATGGGGGTTGACATGGCATCCTCTCATACCATGGTGGTCAACATGATAGGTCAACTTGCGAGAGACATAACTTTTGCATACGAGATCCGATTGATGCACAATCTGCATCGTTGGAAAGGTATTATAGTGTAGAATATTTTCAAGGGGGTGTGTTTAAGTTTTGGGAAACCAAAACCCCAAAAAACATTGTTTAATGCCTCAAAATGGGTTTTGAAGGTTCCAGACCCCAATTTTCAAAACTGGGACCTACCACTAAAATGACCCTGCAAGTTCAGTACTCCAATTTTTTTTCACTCCGAAAGAATCAAGATAAATGAAAAATAATATAATGATCCAATATGGATCATACCTCCAATGTTTCATGTACTTGTAAATGGATCTTCTTGATCTTCTCAACATTTTTTTCTATTTTTAATGCATCTCTTGTGAGGTATTCCATCACTCCTCCTTGTTGTCCATATACAACATCTAAGGGTGAAGGTGGAAAATATCTAAAGAAAGTTTCAAAAAGTGGCTTACTAGTAGAAGTGTGGACTACTATGTTATAAGAGTGTTATATATATATATATATATATATATATATATATATATATATATATATATATATATATATATATATATATATATATCATATTTTCATCTCAGGTCTTCAGATGCTTCTGATTATAACCCCAAAAAAGTTGCATCAAAGTCTTGTTGACTACTTTCGTCTACCCATTTGTGTACAGATGAAATGTTGTAGACCTATTCAACTTAGTTTCTGTCTTCTCCAGCAATGTAGTTCAAAATGCACTAAGAAATCTAATATCCCTTTCTAAGATGATGCTCCTTGTTATTCCAAAGTGCACCTAAACTTGTTCAAAGAAATTGTTTTCTATTTCTTGTCTATTGGTGATCTTTTCACAAGGCATGAGAATGCACATTTTGTTGAACCTGTCAACTACAACAAATAGATAGTCATGTCTCTTCCTGTTTGTTGGTAAACCTCCCAAAAAATACATGGAAATACTTTCCCAAGGTCAAGTGGGTACAAGTAAGGAATGGTATAGACCTTGCTTCCTATTATTGGGCTTGTTGGTACAACAAAATATACATCCTATAATATACAGTGCTACATCTTCTTGCATTTTAGGCCAATACACATGCCTTTGTAAGTTGGAAATTGTCTTCCCAACACCAAAATGTCCCGCAACCTTGGATGTGTGAGCCTCTCTGATAAGTTGCAATTGTTCACCTTTAGGGAAACAGAGCTTGTCGATCTTGTAGAGTAGACCATTCTAGAAATTATAGTCAACATTCTTGTCACCTTTTTCTATATGAATTTGGCCCTTTAGTTGTTGAAACACTTCCTTGAAGTTCTCACCATTTGTGTATGCCTCTTTATATGCATCATGGGTAAAATGATCCATGTGAATAACCTTTCTCAAAGTTGTAATATTTGATGTGGGTGGTCGTGAAAGCATGTCCACCAATTTGTTTGTACGACCCTTCTTATAATTTATGACCAAATGAAACTTCTGCAACAACCCCATCCATTTGTAGTGCCTAGTTTGTTGTAACTTACTCTAGGTCTGCAAACACTAGATCGACTGTTGATTTGAGTGGATGATGGTCTCCTTTCCCATCAAATAATGTTTCCACCTTTTGACATCTTGTACTAGGACATAGATTTCCTTGTCATAGGTAGGGTAGTTGAGGAATTCCCCATGAAATAATTCAAAATGATAGTGACATGCCTTCCTCCCTGCATCAAGACTTGTCCCATGCCATACCCACTTGCATATATATCCACTTCGAAGGGATTATGCAAGTTTGTTATCATGAGCACTGGTGCTTGAATGATCTTTCTTTTCAGCTCATCAAAGACCTTCTATTAATTATTTCCTCATTGGAAGCTCTTACTACCCATTGTTAATGCAGAGAGTGGTGCAACTACTACTAAAAAACAAAGCTATGAAATTCTACAAGTACTGTGCTGCCCCAACAAAGCTTCTAAATTTTGTGCAATTTGTAGGAACTCACCATTTCATGATGGCCTCCATATTAGTGGGATCCATCTTGAGCTCACTTCCACTGATCACATACCCAAGATACACCAAACACTACTAAGAAAACTTGTATTTCTTGAGATTGTCCAACAACTAGGACTTCTTTAGGGTATCTAACCCCTACATAAGATGTGAGATGTGATCCTTCCGGGTAGCACTATAAACCAGTATATCATCCAAATAATAACAAATGAATTTAGATAATGGCGTAAAACGTCATTCATTAATCTCATAAATGTAGTTGGTGTGTTGCATAAACTGGATGGCATAACCTGTTGGAAATACTAAAACAACTGAGAGGGGGGGGGGGTGAATCAGTTGTTTATATGCTTAAACAATATTAAGTCCGTTAAAACGTTATTAATCTTTCTTCATGTGGTCATCAACAATATACAACATATGAACAGTAAAAGTAAAAACCATCAGTCACACATGAAGTACACACAAAGACAGATTTTCACGAGGAAACCCATAAAGGGAGAAAACCTCTTCTTCTTCGAAATGATAGGCAGTCTTTTGCAGGTCTGTACATCATTTACAATTGAGCACCAACTCAATGTGAGGCTACTACCTCTGTCTTACAAGCTGCAACTTGTTTGAGAGATCCAACTCTCTGGTTTCTCTAGCACCAACTAGAAGGAAGCACCAACTCCCTGAGTATTCCAGCACCAACTGGATGGAAGCACCAACTTCCTGAATGTTCCAGCACCAACTGGATGGAAGCACCAACTTCCAGTTACACAAGCTCCAACCTGCATAACAGAGAACACCTGTTCTCCGTAGCACCACCTTGCCACCCTTGTTTCTCTAGTTGCAACCAGATGGAAGCTACAACTTCCTGTGTTCAAGCACCCACTTGAACTTCTGAGGACAAAAGTCCTCCCGAGAACCTCCCAACCACCCTCAAATATTAAATAATGAATACACAGACAACTACACAGATAATTCTTACCAGTCTTTCTCTGTATCTGATCTTCAATAAACTGTTCTGCAATTCTTCTCTTCTTCAACAGGTCTACTCTGCATCATATTCTTCTGTCATTCCCCTCTTCTTCTGCTCTGCCTGTCATTAAATTTCATGCTCAACATCTTCTCCTTTCTCCTTTCTTACTGTTTCGTTCTTTTTCCATTCAGAACAGCCAACCAAATTCAGTCTCTCTCATTTTATTTTATACACGCACCTTGACGGTTCCACTTCACCTTCCAATAGGCAATCCAAGGACACCTGTCTTAGCAACTGAGATGATAACTGTTTCGCACTCAAGAATCCGTTTTGTTTAGCAGAATCGTAACTGATGAGTTACATGTGTGTGGAAGAACAATTACATGTGTGTGGAAGAATCGAGATTTCCCACATCGCGATTTCGACACTCTTAGCGATCATAGATTTTGTCATTTACAAATCCCGATCCCCAAAACTCCGATAGTGACTAGAATTAACGGTCCAGATCGCTTCTTATACAATGGTTGTGATTACATTGTGAAATCGCATATCGCGATTTCGGAGTTCTTGATGTCAAGAGATTTTGGCATTACAAAGTCCCGATCCCCGATACTCCGATACACCCCTTTCCACGCGCTAGCCCTGTTGGCTATAGGCCTTGGCCCATATGACCATCAACACATGACCTCGGTCAAAGATCTCATTGAGGTTTCGGCGTTTTCGATGTCACCATGCACATGCCTACGGAATTCCCGATCCTTCGATCCCCGATGTGTCCCTTCACATGCTGGCCCTCCTGACTCAGCTCCTGACCAATGTGACCAGTCCTCGTGACCGCAACCTTATCCCTTTTCGTGGCTACTCCTATCAGAGTTTTGGCACTTGCGCTGTCAAAAAGGCGCATGTCTTTAGGATTCCCGATCCTCCGATTCCCGATATCCCGATGCGCGTCCTGTTCGCCTAGCCCCGTCTGACTACGCTCTGGTCCACATGACCATCATACCACATGACCGCATCCATACCTCTTGTTGGGGTTTCTGAGTTCGCAGGTTTGCAATGCAAAGTTTTCACAACCACGGAATCCTCAATATGTTGATCCCCGATGTGCTGCTGATGTCACACGTGGTTTGACACGTGTTAAATACTGCCACGTATCACTCTGATTTGTGACTTACCTGTTCCTGAAGTGTTGAATCTGCCTGACACCTGTCATTACCTGGTTGCGCCATGTGTCCCTAGCTGACGTGGTCTGCTGTTGTGAGTTGGATCGATGGTCTAGATCACATGTTGATCTGACAGTTCAGTTTCAGTGGGGATTTCTTTCATCGCGATTTCGGGGTTTTTGTTGTAATAGATCACGGGACTCGAGAAACTCCGATTCCCGATTCACCGATGAGAAAAACTCCGACGGGGCCCGATCCTTTTCCACCTGTCCTTGCAGATGGACGGTCCCTATTCCTCTGGGATTTCGAGACTTTCCATGTCTTGACTCACTTGTCACCGGGATCCCTGATTTCCCGATGGCCAATATCCCGATGCCTCACCAAAATGCTGACGCGTGTCCTTCCCAGATCAACGGCTAGGATTCTCTCTCCAATATCCCGATGACTTGTCCGGGATTTCTCCTCTGCACAGTAAGACTTAACCCCTGCACGAATCTTACAGATCCGACGACTGTCGGGTTTTCTTCTCAGATCCTACGGCTCAGATCTGTTCTCCCTCTCTACGTTCCTCCTGAGGCTTAACCTTCGTGTACCTTCTGTAGATCCGGTGACTGACGGGTATCTGCTTCCAATCTAATGGCTCAGATCACTTCTTTTGCATGCCTACTCCTGCGCTTAACCTCTGTGCAGCTTCTGCAGATCTGACGACTGTCGGCCTTTCGGGAAGTTTGAATGGGATCCAACGGTCACCATCTTCCTTCTCCTCTGCAAACTCCTGTATCTCGAGCTTTGCTGCGTGTGTTTTCCTCAATGCCGTTCCTGCTGAGCTTTTACGTTCGAATCTCTTATCCTGCCATCTCCACTGTTGTCATCAATGACAAGCATTCGCTGTCTGTTCACTGAATTTGCCAACAATCTCCCCCTTTGGCATTGATGGCAACACTTGCATTCAGAACCAACTCTCCTCTGCATTCGACCATTCAGACTCGACTCTCCTTTGCATTCAAAATAGATCTTTTCTCCCCCTTTGACATCAATGTCAAAGAAGAAATATTCTCCCTCTAATCTTGTTGCAAAACAGACTCCCCCTGTCATCTATAAGCATTTAGGAAATTCACCAGATATTCAATAAGAACTCCCCCTGACCAGGTGCACATATTAGACACAAGAGTTTGTAACCCCCAACTTTTGACGAAGATATCCAAAAGGGGTCACAACTAATGGTTTAGTAAAAATATCAGCAATCTGTTTTGTAGAGGGTATATAGTTTAGTTGAACAATTCTGTTTGATACTTGTTCTCTGAGAAAATGATACTTTATAGGAATATGCTTAGTCTTGGAATGAAGAACATGATTCTTGGAGACACTTATGGCACTGGTGTTATCACAATGGATTGGGATAGGATCAGTGTAAGTTACCTTCAAATCTGCAAGAGTTTGTATCATCCATAAGATCTGTGTGCAGCAAGTAGCAGCAGCAATGCATTCTGCCTCTATAGTGGATAATGAGATGGATCCCTGCTTTTTACTAATCCATGCAACTAATGAGTCACCCAGAAAGAATGCTCCTCCACTGGTGCTTTTTCTCTCATCAACACAATTTTCCCAGTCAACATCTGAATAAGCAATTAGCTGGAAATTCTGATTTCTAGGGTACCACAGTCCATATGTCATTGTTCCCTTCAAGTATTTAAATATTCTCTTGACAGCTGCCAAATGACTTTGTTTAGGAGCAGACTGAAAACGACCTACCATTCCAACAGCTTGCATTATATCAGGTCGGGATGCTGTGATGTACAAAAGACTGCCTATCATTGAACGATATGTCCTTTGATCAACATCAGGTGAGACATCATCTTTGCTCAGCTTGCAACCAACCACCATAGGTGTGCTGACTGT
>ML790160.1:400954-422261 GCA_009831015.1 Picea engelmannii | reverse complement strand
ATTTAGAATGGAGGTTAATTCTTCTGATGCTTTTATACTTGGAAGATTTTGATGATACAGTCCTTTGAATTTCTCCATTTCTTTTCTAGTCTTAACTATTTCTTCTTCTAGAGCTTCACACCTGAGTTTCTTCTCTGACAGTTATTGTTTCAATATGTCTTCTATCTTCTTTGCCTCTTCTAATTCCACTTTCAACAAAGCAAAATCTTCATCAGGTTATTTATTGTCTTTTTCAAACTGTGTTAGCACTTGTTTTAGCTTTCTGTTTTTAGATCTGAGTCTATCAATTTCTTCCAGAGCGCTGATTAGTTCTCCTTCCAAATCCACCACAGCTTCTTCCTCATTATCATCACTGCCTGTGCTTTTATTATCATGATCCTCTTTTTCCATAAGTACAAAGTCATTTTCCTTATCTTCATCGGATGATTCACTATCGGTGTCTTCTGAGGAATTTTCATTGTTTGCAACCAAACTTTTCTTCTTATTATATTTCTTGTACTTGTACTTCTTTTCATCATCAGAGTTCTGGTCCTTTTTCTGATGAGGACACTTAGATGAAAAATGACCTATCTTACCACAGTTAAAGCATTTGAAGGGCAACTTCCCTTGATATTTTCCTGATCCTTTCTTTAACCTTCTCACAAATTTTGTCTCAATGTCATCAAATTCTGAATCAGTATTCTTGTCTGCTTTAAAAGATGCTTCTCTAATACTGGATTTGTCTTTGTTAATTCTCATTTCATATGCAGTTAGAGTTCCTAGGAGTTGATCAATGGACAGAGTTTCGAGATCATTTAATTCTTCTATTGCTGAGACTTTTGGATTAAATTTATCAGGAAGGGATCTTAAAATCTTCTGAACTAAGAGTGAGTCATCAAACATCTCACCTAGACCCTTCATGGCATTTACGAGTTCTTCAACTCTTAAAAAATACTTTCTGATTGTTTCATCTTTATTCATCTTTAGTTGTTCAAATTTCAATCTGTAGGTTTGAAGTTTGGCACCTTTTACTTTCTCATTTCCTTCATAACTGTTAACAAGTTTATCCCACATTTCTTTGGTAGTATTAAGATGCATCACTTTTACAAACTCAGCTTCACCAAGTCCATTCAATATAGAATTCATCCCCTTAGCGTTAAAAACTAAACTCTAACTTATGATCCTTGTTGGCTAGCACAACAGGCTTTGTATATCCAGTCTCTACTACATTCCAAACATCAGCACCCAAGGCCATTAAATATGTTCTCATTCTAATCTTCCATAAGGCAAAATTTGTTCCATCAAACAGAGGGTGCTTAGATGCCGAAGTCCCTTCATGACTTGTCATGTTTAAGCTTACATATCTACCTTTAAATAAAAGGAACCAGCTCTGATACCAATTGTTGGAAATACTAAAACAACTGAGAGGGGGGGGGTGAATCAGTTGTTTATATTCTTAAACAATATTAAGTCTATTAAAACATTATTAATCTTTCTTCATGTGGTCATCAACAATATACAACATATGAACAGTAAAAGTAAAAACCATCAGTCACACATGAAGTACACACAGAGACAGATTTTCACGAGGAAACCCATAAAGGGAGAAAACCTCTTCTTCTTCGAAATGATAGGTAGTCTTTTGCAGGTCTGTACATCATTTACAATTGAGCACCAACTCAATGTGAGTCTGCTACCTCTGTCTTACAAGCTGCAACTTGTTTGAGAGCTCCAACTCTCTAGTTTCTCTAGCACCCACTAGAAGGAAGCACCAACTCCCTGAGTATTCCAGCACCAACTGGATGGAAGCACCAACTTCCTGAATGTTTCAGCACCAACTGGATGGAAGCACCAACTTCCAGTTACACAGGCTCCAACCTGCATAACAGAGAACACATGTTCTCCCTAGCACCACCCTGCCACCCTTGTTTCTCTAGTTGCAACCAGATGGAAGCTACAACTTCCTGTGTTCAAGCACCCACTTGAACTTCTGAGGACAACAGTCCTCCCGAGCACCTCCCAACCACCCTCAAATATTAAATAATGAATACACAGACAACTACATAGATAATTCTTACCAGTCTTTCTCTGTATCCGATCTTCAACAAACTGTTCTGCAATTCTTCTCTTCTTCAACAGGTCTGCTCTGCATCATATTCTTCTGTCATTCCCCTCTTCTTTTCCTCTGTCTGTCATTAAATTTCATGCTCAACATCTTCTCCTTTCTCCTTTCTTATTGTTTCATTCTTTTTCCATTCAGAACAACCAACCAAATTCAGTCTCTCTCATTTTCTTTTATACACGCACCTTGACGGTTCCACTTCACCTTCCAATAGGCAATCCAAGGACACCTGTCTTAGCAACTGAGATGATAACTGTTTCGCACTCAAGAATCCGTTTTGTTTAGCAGAATCGTAACTGATGAGTTACATGTGTGTGGAAGAACAGTAGCCCTCCGATCACTACTTGATCCAACGGTTCAGATCCAATCGAGATTTCCCACATCACGATTTCGACACTCTTAGCGATCATAGATTTTTTCATTTACAAATCCCGATCCCCGAAAATCTGACAGTGACTAGAATTAATGGTCCAGATCGCTTCTTAAACAATGGCTGTGATTACATCGCGAAATCGCATATCGCGATTTCAGAGTTCTTGATGTCAAGAGATTTTGGCATTACAAAGTCCCGATCCCCGATACTCCGATACGCCCCTTTCCACGCGCTAGCCCTGTTGGCTATAGGCCTTGGCCCATATGACCGCCAACACATGACCTCGGTCAAAGCTCTCATCGGGGTTTCAGTGTTTTCAATGTCACCATGCACATGCCTACGGAATTCCCGATCCTTCGATCCCCGATGTGTCCCTTCACAGGCTGTCCCTCCTGGCTCAGCTCCTGACCAATGTGACCAGTCCTCGTGACCGCAACCTTATCCCTTTTCGTGGCTACTCCTATCGGAGTTTCGACACTTGCGCTGTCAAAAAGGCGCATGTCTTTAGGATTCCCGATCCTCTGATTCCCGATATCCCGATGTGCGTCCTGTTCGCCTAGCCCCGTCTGACTACGCTCTGGTCCACATGACCATCATACCACATGACCACATCCATACCTCTTGTCGAGGTTTTGGAGTTCGCAGGTTTGCAATGCAGAGTTTTCACAACCACGGAATTCTCGATATGCCGATCCTCGATGTGCTGCTGATGTCACACGTGGTTTGACACGTGTTAAATACTGCCACGTGTCACTCTGATTTGTGACTTACATGTGCCTAAAGTGTTGAATCTGCCTGACACCTATCATTACCTGGTTGTGCCATGTGTCCCTAGCTGACGTGGTCTGTTGTCGTGAGTTGGATCGACGGTCAAGATCACATGTTGATCTGATGGTTCAGTTTCAGTCGGGATTTCTTTCATCGCGATTTCGGGGTTTCTGTTGTAATAGATCACGGGACTCGAGAAACTCCGATTCCCGATTCACCGATGAGCAAAACTCCGACGGCGCCCGATCCTTTGCCACCTGTCCTTGCAGATGGACGGTCCCTATTCCTCCGGGATTTCGAGACTTTCGATGTCTCGACTCACTTGTCACCGGGATCCCCGATTTCCCGATGGCCAATATCCCGATGCCTCACCAGAATGATGACGCGTGTCCTGCCCAGATCAACGGCTAGGATTCTCTCTCCAATATCCCGATGACTTGTCCGAGATTTCTCCTCTGCACAGTAGGAATTAACCCCTGCACGACTCTTACAGATCCGACGGCTGTCGGGTTTTCTTCTCAGATCCTACGACTCAGATCTGTTCTCCCTCTCTGCGTTCCTCCTGAGGCTTAACCTTCATGTACCTTCTGCAGATCCGGTGACTGACGAGTATCTGTTTCCAATCTGATGGCTCAGATCACTTCTTCTGCATGCCTACTCCTGCGCTTAACCTCTGCGCAACTTCTGCAGATCTGACGACTGTCGGCCTTTTGGGAAGTTTGAATGGGATCCAACGGTCACCATCTTCCTTCTCCTCTGCAAAATCCTGTATCTCGAGCTTTGCTGCGTGTGTTTTCCTCAATGCTGTTCCTCCTGAGCTTTTATGTTCGAATCTCTTATCCTGCCATCTCCACTGTTGTCATGAATGACAAGCATTCGCTGTCTGTTCACTGAATTTGCCAACATAACCAACCACTCATACAAACCTTGCCTTGTCTTAAAGGAAGTCTTCCAAGTATCTTCTTATTTGACTCGTACTTGGTGATACTCTGATTTCAAATCTAGCTTAGTGAAGTACTTGGCATGTTGCAGCTGGTCCAATGGATCATCAATCCTGGGTAGAGGGTATCGATTCTTCAATGTAATCTTATTCAATTTCTTGTAATCGATACACATTCTCCAAGTCCCATCCTTCTTGGGAATCATTATGATGGGTGACCCACATGGTGAGGTACTTGGTCAAATCACATCCTACTCCAAAAAATGTTTCAATTGCTTCTTTACATTGTTTCTTCCAGAATGGACTATTTATATAGCCCAATATTCGATAAGGAAGGGTCTGGCAATAATTGGATTTTGTGCTCCACTTCCCTCTTAGGTGGCATCCCTTTATGCTCTTGAAACACTCCTCTTTATTCCTATATCAACTCCTCCAACTGATGTTTCTTCTCTTTAGTACACCCTTCCAGAGATGTCTTTACTTTTGATGACTCTTCACCGAACTGATTTTCTCTTAGAAAAAGTAAAACATATTTTTTTCTAGAATTAAACAATTTCTTAGTTTGATTGGCACTTTCCAATGAAATTTTTTATTTTCCTTTGTGTGCGTTGATTTTGAAGGATTTCCCATCCTTGACGAGGCGGTACTGGTTGGATCTTCACATAAAGATAACATCCCTTATATACATGTAGGGGCTTCTAAACACTACTCCACATACATCTAGTGGTACTACGTCCAATTCTACTTCATCTATAAAATTAACACTTACAACAAATTTAATCTTGCACTACTTTGTTACCTTGATCCCTACATCCTTGTTTACCCAACTCAATGGATAGGGGCCAGGATGATAGTGAACCTCCAATCCAATATTGTTGACCAGATCCACTCCTGTGAGATTATCCTATGAACCAGAGTCAAACATAACATCTTTGTTGGTATTTTTGACTTGAATCTTGATGTGGAAGTGCTTTGTAATCTCCATACCTTCCTAGTGATGAAGGATACTTAAATTCATATCCTTCTGCATAGATGTGAAAACAATATTTTTATCCACATCGGAGCTACTTTCAACCCGATTGCTTGAATATGTGGCTAGAATCTCTTTTCGTCTTTGTGCTTCTTCGGGTTTAGCTTTCGATGTAGTTTCCAACACTTTTCCTCAGTGTGGCCAACAATGTTGCAATGATTGCAATGGTTGCTAGGAAATTTTCACTAATGTGTATTGGATGTTGTATTATTATATTTTCCCCCTTTCCACTTCTTCCCCTCCTTGGAATTTCTTAGTGATCTTTCTGCTTGGAACCGCTTGGATGCCCTTTGTTGTGGACTATGTTTTCCAAGTACTATATATGTACACATGCCTCAACCACTATCATTGGCTTGAAGAGCATCACCTGATTTCGTAGATGACTGTATAAACCCCCCAGATACTTACAGAGTACATTTGAGTTCTTGGGAGAAATACCCAGCATAATGGCCATCTCTCTGAACTCGGTGGTGTACTCATGTACACTATGTCCTTGCCTCTTCCTGAAGTAGTGCCATTAGATCCATTGGTCTTGTACATACCCAATAGGGTAGAATTAGGACTTGATGAGGGTTTTGAATTCCTCCCACATAGTTAGTAGTGGATCACCCTCCAACCTAACTGTTTTT
Organism: Picea engelmannii; assembly: GCA_009831015.1. Lineage (NCBI taxonomy): Eukaryota > Viridiplantae > Streptophyta > Pinopsida > Pinales > Pinaceae > Picea > Picea engelmannii. The sequence continues at coordinate 416,420 of ML790160.1, read as the reverse complement.
ATATGGATTTTCCACCAGGTTAAAACAATGTCCCTCTATCTTCGATCTAGCAAATGTAATCTTATGCTCCTCATCTATATGGTGAATGCCAAAATAAACTTCTAGTTGTTGCAACCAATGATTTAGTTTTAATGCATCGATATCACCTTGGTATGTATTTATGTTCACTTTCTCTTTCATATTGAATAAGCATTGTGAAGGGTCAATGACACTCGAACTCGACTGCTCTTTCTTGCATTCTTTCCATGACTCCTTTCCTAAGTCTTCATAATCTCCCAATTTTCCCTCCGTTCCGATCTACGAGTTAGAGCCTCCATCATCTTTGAACGACTTGAGATTTCTTGCTAGAGCCTCCATGATGAGTTTCATATTGTAGTTGATATCGATGACCTATGCTTCCAAACTCTCAAATCTCTCTTTTGCTGAATCTCGAGGGTTGTTATTAAAAAAAATGTTTTCCATGGCTAAGGTTTCTATGACTTCTCTTTAAGTCGATTCATGGATCTTGAAACTTCCCATAAATTCCCAAAAGAAAACCTTCTCTAATACCAATATGATTTGTAAATTTCCATGGATATTCCACTGGAACAGTTTGTCACAACAGATATGATAAATAAAACTGAAATCTACACTATCAAGGTTAAACTCCAGTAGATTCTATAATATTTATTCATTGTTTTTCTGCTTATGCATAAAATAGATAAAATGTGGAAAATAGAGGATAGTAAAATACAACCACACACCATCCAAAAAATCACACAAAGATTTTATTTGAGAAACTCTTACAGAGAAAACCCAATTAGAAGGTGAGGTTGCTCTGATCTCTTTTCTCCAGTATGGAAATAATGCAAATACAAAGGATAAGACACTCTTTATGGATTTCCCTATGTTATGATCTCTAATTTCCCACTCCTAGTTGTCCTTCTCTACTATGGAACAAAATAAAATAACATAGAATGGAATCCCTTCTCCTCCTAGTGGCCCGATATTTAACATAACTCAATAAACGTCTTGGTTTAAGGTTTTGACTTCCTCAACCTTCAATTGTGATAGTTTTTGGACCTTCTAGAATCTTCTTGAAATTCCTCACATGGCTAGCCTTATATGCATGAGTAACAGGGGTTGATGTGGCATCCTTTCATACCATGGTGGTCAACATGATAGGTCAACTTGCGAGATCCATAACTTTTGCATACAAGTTTTGATTGACACATGTTCTGTACCATTGGAAAGGTATCAGAGTGTATAACATAATAAAGGGTCTGGACACAAATTTTAGACACTAGATCCCCAAAAAACATTGTTTAATGCCTCAAAATGGCTCTGAAAGGTTTCAAACGTCAATTTTCCAAATTGACACTAGCCACTAAAATGACACTGCAGGTTGACTCCTCCAATTTTTTTCACTCTAGAAGCATCGAGATAGATGAAAAATAATATAATGATACAATCTAGATCATGTGTTGTATGTATTATATGATAATGGTGATACCTTAGTTGTTTATGTCTACGTTGATGATTTGGTCATAACTCAAAACAATCTTTATCTACTATTTAGATTGAATAATCAACTTACTAACACCTTTGATATCATAGATCCTGGTCTTCTGCATTATTTTTTCAGTCTTGAAGTTTTACCTCTGTTTGATGGTTTATTTATCTCTCAATCTAAATATGTAATGGGTCTCTTGAATCGTGTTAAGATGGTCAACTGTAAGCAGTGTGCTACTCCTTTTTAGTTTGGGATTAGGTTAACATAGTTACCAACTTAACGAGAAATCTACAGAGTTCTCATTTTTTTGGGGGGGCAAGTTTTTTACCCTGTTTTTAAAAATGGTGCTACCAGTAACACCCCCCTCCATTTTTAGGTGGTTTTTTTATATTTTATTTTTTTTGATACATAATGTTTCCACTTTTTTTTTAAATTCTTTTTTTTGATAGAAACTCATTGTAGTTAAATAACAACAAAAAAATATAATTGAATATTTTTTTGATAGATTAAAACTAAAAAAAACTAAGAAAAATAAAAGAATCGAAATAAAAAAAAAGAAAGAAAAAAATTGAAAAAACAAATTTATATAATTATGAAATCAAAGAAAATCTTTAAAATCTAAAGTGGAAAAAAAACAAAAAAATTAAAAATATATATAAACTAAGCTTAAATGAGTATTTAAAAAAAAAGGGTAAAAAAAAAGTTATAGTCCAAAAACTTTTAAAAAGTTAACAAAACACACACAAATATATATATATATATATATATATATATATATATATATATATATATATATATATTAAAAAACAAATTAAAACCCCTAAAATACAAAATTAAAATAAATAAATAAATAAAAACCTTAAAAAACGTAAAATTAAAAAAACAAATTGTTAAAAAAATGAAAAATAATCAATTTTCATAACAAAAAATAAAAAAAACATTATATATATATGGGGGCGATGTCGGGCATCACCCTAGGCCCCCCCTGCAGGCAAGGGCCAAGTCTCGACGTGGCCCTTGCTCGATTGTCTGTAGGTCGGAGGGTCGGGGGACAATGTCGGGCATTGCCCTAGCCCCCCTGTGGGAAAAGGCCATGTTCCGTGGACCCAACATTGCCCCAATCTTCCTATGCTGGAAAGGGCCAGGTACCGTGGGCACCCACGAGACCGCCCCCCTATTACACACACACACACACACACACACACACACACACACACACACACACACACACACACACAATGCCCCAGATGCGGTGACACGTAGCCGAGGGGAGGCCACGCAACCCCCTCATAGAACTTGCCATAAATATGGCCAACCGCCACCCCAATGCCTATTCTAGGATGGAGGACGACCATAAACGCTTGCAGAGGGAGGAAGGACAGCTCCCCCGCACAAGATTAATGGCATCCTCGACGATTAATTGCAGGAGGGTGAAATTGGGTACGAGAGGTAGCAGAGCAGTCATATCCACCCCTCAGTTAACTATCCAGTTCATCCATAACATTCATCACTTCGCCTTAGTGCTCTGTCTCTTTGCTCTGCTTGGGAATTTGGTTTTGGTCTAGTCTGTTCTCTGTGGCCTCATACGCATATTTCTTCGACCTCCAGGCTCCACCATGTCGACAGAGAGAGGAAAACCCAGGTGAGGTCCTTCTTGGTACAGTCGTGCGGCAAGGCAGAGGTGCCAACACAATTTGGAGAAGGCTTTGTCCATAGCTCAGACTCAACTAACTGTGTGACCACATAAGCCTCCAATGGCCTTTGTGGAGGAGGAATTCCTGGAGGAACCAATTTAGGTTCCACCAGAGTCCCTCCTCTACATAGTCTTAGATGCCCATGATAGCCCCATCATCAGTGTTGCTGCTACAGATACAACGCCAACCATGGATGGTGCCACTTGCATTGTTCAGGAGGAACTCCCCATGACGGATTGTTGAGCTGAGCCTCCACCACTGAACCCAGTTGAGGATTACGACCAAACTCCACCCATCCTCTTCAGCCCGGAGCAACTGAAGATTATTTTTTAAATTAGAGGTTATATGATGGAGCAACTCAATCGACACACCCTTATCAGTAGCCGCATCGATATGTTGTTCAATGCCTTCTCGAACGCGCCAGCCAAGTAGAGGTTCCCAACCTGCGTGCAACACTATGTGCTCAAACCCAACAATGGTATCTTTTACAGTGGCTCTCCGGGTGGCAGGTTCCATTGTTCTCATAGCTCCTCTAATGTTTAATTCTGCACAGTTCTCTGAGCCTCATCGAGAGGGTGATGGAGTTTTCTTCTTGTCAACCTGGTCTAGTACTCTATTCAGTTTTTTGCCTAGTTTTAATTTTTAAGATTTTGTTAGTATGTTTAGTATGCCCAGACAGAATTGTCAGCACTACCAACCGCCACTTGCTCTGGTTTCCTACAAAATGACAGGGCAAGTGGCGGCTGCCCTTTTTGGCCGAAAGCACAATTGGCTGCCACCTGTTTTGGTTTCCACTAGTTTGGCAGAACATGTGGCATGCTGGTGTCATATATCAATTTTGTACAGTGACAACACATTAATAAGGAAATACCCCCTTTTTTATTTACAAAAAAAAAATATATATACATAATAACTATATATATTAATCATATTTATATATATATTTTTTAATTTGCAATGAAATTTTGTGTTTTATTTTTATTTTTAAATGTTTTTTACTAAAAGTTTTTAGCTTAGGGAATTTTAATGTTTTGTTAATATTTTTTTATTTTAGATATTTTTTTGAATTTTCACATGTATTTAATATTTGTTTTTGTTTTTTTTTACGTTTCAATGGATTTTTGACTATTTATTTTTCAAAAACAAGTATATATATTTTTTAAAAATTATTGTTTTCTAGGAAAATTTTAAAATTTTTTCATTCTTTTTTAGTTTTTTTTTTCCAAATTTGGGTTTTGAATATATATATTTAAATGTATTGTTTTCATGGCATTATGTATTATGTTGTGTTTGGAGTCATAAACTAAGATTTAAAAAGTAAGCATTTAAGGGTTGATTTGATGATTTTGTTTGCAGTAACGATGATTTCGATTACCACTTTAAAAAAATATGTCATTTTAATACCCCAAATTTAAAATGGGTGCTACCTGTAGCAGTTCTTTTCAATTTGATGGTTGATTTTGAGGTTTTGGTTTTAATTGTATCGACTGCTAAAAATACGATTTCAAAATATCTATAAATTTAACTTTTTGAAAAAAAATATTATGTAACCTCATTTTTTTATTTAGGCATTGATTTGAAGGTTTTTCTGAGCTACTGTATGAGTTTTGAAGGCCATGTTTGAAAAATGTTGTAATTTTGACCCTGTTTGAAAAAATGGTACCACCGGTAGCACCACTTTTTGATTTGGGGGTTGATTTTCATGTTTTTTTGCAAAAATATGGGTTTTTTAGGCCAGAGTTTCACAGACAACCTTATATTTCCTTTATTGTTAGTGTGATTTATTGGTTTATGCAAGATCCACATGCCATTCATTGAAAATATGTACAATGAATTGTTCATTAAATCAAGGATACCTCTCATCTTTGTATCAAGTATTGACGCAATTTCGATTGTTAGTCAACTTCACTAACTTTGATTAGGCAAGCTACAATGATGATCGAAAGTCCACTTCTAGCTATGTGTTTCGTGTTAGCACTAAACCTCTCATTTGGTCGTGCAATAAACAAATGGTAGTCACTCTATCAACTACGCAATTTGAGTATCATGGTGTTGTCAATGCAAGTACAAAGGCTATTTGGATTCACCACCTCTTGGGTGAACTTGGGTTTCCAATTCAAACATCGACTGCTATATATTGTGACAATCTATTTTGAAGCATGTCAAACTTCATGCTCATTACTTGAGATGGTTCAAGAGAAGGTTGTCACTCTTGTCTATTGCAAAATTGATGATCATATTGATGATATATTTTTTATGTTGTTGTATGAAGCTAAGTTTGTTAACCTACGTAGTATGCTTGGGCTTCCGAAAGTTGTAATTATGGGGGGTGTCTTGTTGAGATAATTTCACCTCAAGAATATCCATAATAGTGTGTTGATGGGGGGGTGCTGGAACATCAGGTTTTGATGGTTCATCCCACTAAAACTGGAGACAATTGGTTCATCAATCGACAAGTAGCTAGAGATTGTTGGTCGAGTGGTCGTCTAAACAGTTGGTCAGACAATTGACTAGAAGTCAGAGACAGTGGGCCGATGGAGCAACCAATCGAGCAATTGCGTATGTGTTGGACGACTAGATGGTCAGGTCGACTTGGTGAGTCAAATAGCCAATGCAACAACATAGATTTTTCAGAATCTGTTCCAACCATTGACGATTATATGTGGACAATATCTTTCCAATTTAAAGGAAATTGGTTAGTTCCAATGATCCAGAATTGGATCCAGGAGCTTGATGGGGCTCAGAAAGGACTAAAAATCAAAGTTATGAGAATGAATTCAAAACATACATGTGCGTAGGCCTCGTTGATATGAACCCAACGCAACTTTAACGAGCTCAAACGAGCGTCGTATGCTCCAGATATGGCGATCTGTTCATTTTGCCAAACAGGAAAAAAAATGATGACTGTACAGTCCGTACAGTGCCACATGGCAGCTGACTGTACAGGCCATACAACTGACATGGCAGGCACAATCAACACTGACATGGCAGCGTCTGAAGGTGACATGTGGTAGGGTGACTGGGCATACAGATGTGTGACATGGATAGGTACAGGGGACCAATTAGGAAGTGACATGTGTCACCCTTGCAGTGGTAACACATGGCTCATCCGTACGGAAGACGTGGCAGGTCTGTACAATCCATACAACATGTGGAGTTGACGTGGTAGGGTACAATGAGCATACACGTGGCAGATGTGGAAAACTATACCAATGGGTGTTTGACACTTGGCATCAGATTTGGACGAGGGGTGAGGTGCCACGTGGCCCAGACATGGGATGCCATGTGGCACCCATTCGTTAGCTATTTGGTGGTGCAAAATTTTGGACGCAGTGAGGTTTGAATCCGCGACCTTTGGATAGGGGAAAAAGTCTTGGTAAGGCCAGGCTAGCTAGCCCACCTATGGTGGTGCTTACAACCTATGGTCGCATTTATTTAGTTGAATTGATGTGGGGTTTCATTTGGCGGAGTTTAGGGTTGGGGCTAGGCCCCAGCCCCCGACGCGGTCCCATACAACCACAACATAAGACCGTGGCCTTTGGGTATTAGCGCGGATGGTTTTTGATCCGACCCCCGGTTTTGGTATTGTTGCATGTAACCGGACCTTCCACGGTGTTGGCGGGATTTGATATGGGTGTAGCCTGGATCTCAGTCCTGTGAATGCACTCGACATATGACTCAGATTTTGTTGGAGCCTAGCCCTGGTATTACCACATGCGACCCCGCCATTCGACTATGTATCATTTTGGTGGCGCAAAGGTAAGGGTTTAGGCCTTGTTTGGTTAGGTTATCCTACTGACCAAGGGCCTAACCATAGGCTGGATTTCAGGGACCTAACTAAGCGTAGAGGACAGGGCCACATGGTTTTCGTTGCATCCAGGGGCCGAAAATACAGGGGGCCAGCGCGCCAGGAGGTTAGCCCATGGCCACTTGGGATGCGCACATATGCCCAGGGGATAGTAAATAAGGGGATGCACCCAAATAATGTGTCGAAAGTGGTTTTTAAACTATAGCATATGAGTTTTATGGATTTATTCATCTTTTTTTGGAGATTTTTTTCCCTTTTTGGGGGATATTGGGCCCTTTTTTAGGCCAGATCTTCGGGGGAAGTTGGGAGATGGTAACCAACTTCAGATCTATATAAATTAGGCCTTCTTGAGGCCATGGAGGAGGTTTAGAACATGTTTATGCTACCGAATTGTTGAGCCAAGCCATTGTCATGCAGGGAAACTATTGAGGAGCGCACCTTTGCGGGCCATTTCTGGGAGCTTCGTTCATCCGATTTGGGTGTCGTTTCTTTTGATGGGTTCATGAGATCTGGTAGAAAACGACCAACTCATTGTTGTAATCCATCGACACTTTCATGATGTACATTTAAAACTTCAGACAGAAATAAGAAAGCCCAACTGAGACAAGGCCTGAAGATGTAGGCAAGATTGTCGAACTCCGTTATTAGATTGGTGTTTATGGTTTGCTGTTGTTTATGCTTCATTTCAGATTTGTATATGTGTATATGGCTGTTATGTTTTCTCATCATTTCTTCCTCTTTCATTAAGCTTCCTAAATGGTTAGTAAACACATGCATAATAACTCAACCATTGTCATTTAAAAGATATTTTCAGATAAAGTGGTATCAAAGCTAGTTGATGGTTGGAATTTGAGTTTGCATGTTTACCAGGGAAGAGATCATCTAAAGGGAGAAAATGGAATCTACAGAAGGACTTTCGAAAGATGAGAAGGATTTCCGAAATTCAGTGTTTTCCATGGCCGAGATGGTGAAAGTGTTGTATGAAGACTACTTGGAACGAAAGAGAATGGTTCAAGAGAAAGCTTCAAAGAACAACAAAGTCAAAGAAGGATTGAAGGAAGTGCCTTTTACATCTGTTTTAGAAAACATCTCTGAGGTATGCAGTGAAGGTCATTCATTAAATTCTCCTTTCTCCGAACAAGATGGTTTTGGTGCATTTGAAAAACATACAAGAGGTATATGTTTGAGATTGCTAACCAAGATGGGTTAAGAAGGAAAGGGCCTTGGAATTGAGGGCCAAGGTATCATTAATCCCATTGAGGTTGTGGAAAGGCCTCGATATTTAGGATTGGGATATGGCGAAGTGGAGATTGGAGCATCCTCCAAGATGGTTTCCAAAACTTCGGAAGCAAGTAATGCTTCAAATGGCCAGCCTAAGTCATTACACGAACACTTCACAAAAGGTGATGGCGTATCACTCCTTGATTATGGTAGTGAATGCAAGTCATCTCCAAAGAAAAGTGAAGATCAACATGGAAGGTATAATGGTCATGTTTTTACCAATTATCTTTTTGATTATAAAAAAAATAATCATGTAATCCGAAATTTGTGGAATATGTATCCATGTACTTTTTGTCATTCACCCAAGCATTGTGTTGCCAAGTGTTGGAAGAGACAATCTTTGTACAGGAAGTTTTTGTTGACCAGGAAGGAAACATGACATAAAGACTCAACTCCACAACAAAAGAAAGAGAAGGGAACACAGGTCTGGATGCCAAAAACTCAGTGCACTTATTGCAGCAAGGGTGGACATCAAAAGGACAATTGTTGGAAGCTTAATCTGGAGCTTCGTCCAAGTAAGGGAAAAATGATTACGCATGTACTCATGAAGGAAGCAGGATTACCAACGAAGCAAGAAGAACACCATGGAGAAAAGAAACCATCCATTTGGTTTTTCCAGAAGTAGATGTCACATATTCATTGTATTTTGTTTCCATTAATGTAATCACACATGTTGAAATGATGCCCTGTTATAACATCATTTTTGTACAACATCGTGTTTTGTTTTTGTCCTTATGAGTATGTAATCAGTAAGGTCCATTTTTGTAACCTTTTGGGGACCAAAAGGTCCTTTAGTGGGGAGGTGTGATCCAGAATTGGATCCAAGAGCTTGATGGGGCTCAGAAAGGCCTAAATATCAAAGTTATCAGAATGGATTCAAAACGTACTTGTGTGTAGGCCTCGTTGATATGAACCCGACACAACTTGAATGGGCTCAAACGAACATCGTATGCTCCAGATATGACGATCTGTTCTTTTTTCCAAACAGACAAAAACAATGATGATTGTACAGTCTGTACAGTTCCACGTGGTAGCTGATTGTACAAGTCATATGCCCGTACAACTGACGTGGCATGCACAGTCAACACTGATGTGCCAACTTCCGGAGGTGACACGTGGCAGGGTGACTAGGTGTACAGACATGTGACGTGGACAGGTATAGGGGACCAATTAGGGAGTGACACATGTCACCCTTGTAGTGGTGACACGTGGAACATCCGTACAGATGAAGTGGCAGGTCTGTAAAATCCGTACAACACGTGGTGCTGATGTGGAAGGGTACAGTGAGTAGAGACGTGGTAGATGTGGACAACTAGACCAATGGGATTTTGACACTTGACATTAGATTTGGACGAGTGGTCAAGTGCCACGTGGCCTAGACATGGGCTGCCACATGGCACCCATTCGTTGGTTGTTTGGTGGTGTAAAATTTTGGACGCAGTGAGGTTTGAACCCACGACCTCTGGATAGGGGCGAAAGGCTTGGCAAGGCCGGGCTAGCCAACCCGCCTATGGTGGTGCTTACAACTTATGGTCACATTTATTTATTTGAATTGATGTGGGGTTTCATTTGGCGGAGTTTAGGGCTGGGGCTAGGCCCTAGCCCCCAATGCAGTCCCATACAACCACAACATAATACCGTGACCTTTGTGTATTAGCGCATATGGTTATTGATTCATCCCCTGGTTTCAAAATTGTTGCATGTGACCAGACCTTCCACGATGTTGGTAGTATTTGATATGGGTGTATCCCGGATCTCAGTTCTGTGAATGCACTCGACATATGACCCAGATTTTGTTGGAGCCTAGCCCTGGTGTTACCACATGCGACCCCGCCATTTGACTATGTATCGTTTTGTTGGCGTAGAGGTAGGGGTTTAGGTCCCGGTCGATCGGGCTAGCCCACCGACCAAGGGCCTAACCATAGGATGGATTTCGGGGGCCTAACTAAGCGCAGAGGACATGGCCACATGGTGTTCGTTGCGTCCAGGAGATGAAAATGCAGGGGGCCAGCGTGCCAGGAGGTTAGCTCGTGGCCACCTAGGATGCGCCCACATTCCCAGGGGCCAATAAATAAGGGATTGCGCCCAAATAATGTGTAGAAAGTGGTTTTTAAACTATAGCATATGATTTTTATGGATTTATTCAGTTGTTTTTGGAGATTTTTGGTCCTTTTTGGGGGATATTGGGCCCTTTTTTAGGCTAGATCTTGGGGGGAAGTTGGGAAATGGTTAGCAACTTCATATCTATATAAATCAAGCCTTCTTGAGGCCATGGAGGAGGTTCAAAACAGGTTTATGCTGTCAAATTGTTGAGCCAAAGCCATTGTCATGCATGGAAGCTATTGAGGAGCGCACCTTTGCGGGCCATTTCTGGGAGCTTCGTTCATCCAATTTGGGTGCCGTTTCTTTTGATGGGTTCATGAGATCTGGTAGAAAACGGACAAATCATTGTTGTAATCCATTGGAACTTTCATGATGTACATTTAAATCTTAAAAAAAAAATAAGAAATCCCAACTCAGACAAGGCCCAGAGACATAGGCGAGATTGCCAAACTCCATTATCACATTGGTGTTTATGGTTTGTTGTTGTTTATGCTTCATTTTATATCTATATATGTGTTTATGGCTATTATGTTTTCTAATCATTTCTTCCTCTTTCATTAAGCTTCATAAATGGTTAATAAACACATGCATAATAACTCAACCATTGTCATTTAAAAGATCTTTTCAGATCATCCAAAAACTATAGATAAAGGATCCTATGGGTTGATCTGATGTGTGTGAAACATGGTGAACATGTGTATATATCTTGCATTATGATGTTATGAACACAATGCATTGTACTTGAGTGCTGAAATGGTGTCTTTAGACACGATTGATATTTTTTGGAATATTATTCCTCTGTTTATCTCTGCAGATTTTGTTATTGTTCCTCTCAAGTTTACCTCCAATCCCCCAAAAATATTTCCATAGTTTTGTATTTCCTCCTTCCAATCCCAAATATTGAGTAGATACCTAGTGTTGTTTCCCAAAATTCCATTTGATTGAGGGTATAAATTCCTTGATCTTGAAGATTCTCTAACAACTCCTCTGTAAATCTAAGAAAATATTTTCATCCTATCCAAGGATTTTCACCAATTGTTTTTATCTATTTCCAACCCTCCATGCTAATCAATTCTCAATCATATGAAATTCTTGTACAATTTTCTTCCAATGTATAGATCCATTATTTATATTCTTCCTTGGATTGTTGATCAAGATCTGATACATTTCTTCACTATTATATGCTTCCATAACTCTTCATTCTTGATAGTTATTCATAGACCCTTTGCAACCACTGATTCCCCAAAGAAGTTAATTTTTTTAAGACCCAATCATCCCTCCTCTTTTGGATTAGCTAAGTTCTTCCACTTTACCAAGGGAATTCCATAATTTTCTCTTCTACCTGTCCACATAAACTTGAGACATTTTTCCTGATCTTTTCCAAGACACCTTTTCGAATGTAAGCACAATAATACAAGTATATTGGAATTGCTTCAAGCTGTATGGACTTCACCAATGTCAATCTTCCACCAATCAACAACCACGTATTGAACTAGTGATTTATTCTAACCTCAATTTTTCTAAGAACCAATCCCAACCTCTTTTCTCATAACCATTTGGTTTAAGAAAGAATCTTAGATGTTTAAATCTTGTCTATATTCTATGTAATTGAAGGGAAATTAGTGTAACAATGTATTTTCTACTTCTATATGCATCCCATTAAAGGTAATTGCATATTTTTGTACATTAACTTCCATACTTGAAGCAACATTATATACCTCTAAAATTTCCTTCATCTTTTTTTCTTCTCGTAGAGTTCCATTATTGAAAATGAGTATGTAATCTACAAGAAATAGGTGAGATAAGGACAAATCCCCCCAAGTTAAATCCTAAAATGGATCCCACCCTTTTAGCTTCTAGACTTGGCCCACTTAAACCTCCTGCAATAAGTAAAATCAATAGAGGGGATAAAGGGCATTTTTATCTAAATCCCCTTGCAAGAGGCAAGAATTTAGATGCTAACCCATTTTTAAACCCACAAACAAAACTATAGTTATACAATCCATGATCCATTTAAAATTTGGAAGGCCGAAACCTACATGGAGAAGCATCAATTTGATATATATCCAACTTGGTCTATCATATGATATTAATAGATCAATTTTCATAACCATTGTTGGAAGTTTCTTTGATTTTATGGAGTGAGTTGCTTTAATAACATCATGAATTTATCTTCCAACCAGAAATATAAACTATTTGTAAGAAGTAACATTTGATAAAAATTTCTTTGCTCGTACAACTAGAATATTTGTCATGATTTTGTTTATACAATTACACAAGGATATCGAGCTAAACTTATCAAAGGTTTATGTCTTGTCCTTCTTTAGGATGAATGCTAGAAAAGTAGAATTGAAAAATCTTAAAACCTTTCTTCTACTCCTTGCTTCTTCAATTACTCTAGTTAGATCCTCTTCTAATAAATCATAGAAGCCAATGAAGAATTCTATTAGCCATCCATTTGGCCCCAAGGTTTTATTCATCTTCAAAGACGCAAATATTAATTTCAAGTGCTTCTTCCATTAGCATTTTATTTGCTTCCTTAGTAACGAATCTTGGAAATAAGGTAGTTGACTTCAATATTTTTGCAATATTTTCTCTAGTTGGCTCTTGGTAGATAGATTGAAATTGTGAAACCCCTATTGAAACTAATTCATGAAATTTTTTGGCCTAAATTCCCTCTTACTTCTCCATTTCCCATATTGCATTTACTATTTTTCTGTGTGGTGCATAATTATGAAAAACCTTGTGCTTTTTCCTCCCTACTCTTTTCAGATTGCCCTACTCTTCATTCTATATACTCTACTTCTTGGGCCATAAAACATTTTTTTCTTGGAATTTTCAAGGATCTCTAACTTTATATTCTCCTCTTCATTGAAACCCCCATCTCCAATCATCTCATAAATACTAGCTATCTTTCTCTCCACTTCCTTTATATCCTTATCTGTATTTTAAAATTTGGTGGCTACCCAAGCTGGTATTGTCACCTTAACTTTTTCTAGTACTTTTGAAAATTGTTAACTCATTGAATCCCTTGAATTTTCTTTAAAACCCACCCATTCCTCTTTAATTAGATTCGAGCTGTAGTGTACCTAGGGAGGTAATATGGAGTACCTAGGGAGGTACCCAATGGGAATGTAGTTATGTGTTATTAATGGAAATGATTTAATATATGAGAATGTGGTCATTCAATGTAAGGTGGACTAGGTCCACTATATTAATAAAGGCTCACTATGGTAGTTGGATGTAATAAATGTGATAAGGCTCTCTAGAAGGTTCCCAGGAGATAGGGAGAGCTATATAAAGAAGTGTAGGCAATGTAATGAAACATAGTGAAAAATATTGTGACTGCACAAGCAAAGATTGCTTGAGGAGTTTTATCCTTCCATAAGGATTAATATATGGTGTTACCCTACCTCAAGGGTTTTCTCTATTTCTTGTGTTCATGTTATGGTGAATAGTTTATGGTTTATTCTTGTATTATTGAAGTATATTCTTAGATATGTTATAGGTACTTAACAATTGGTATCAGAGCACTTTCCTTGGCCAAAGAAATAAATATTTGTTTTCTCTTTTTGCAGAATTTTTTATAGAAAAGAAAAATAGGGAGACACACTTCAGGTTCATATCTGAAGCTTTACGAGCTGAATTTGGAAAAAATAATTAGGTATTTGAATTCCTCTCGGAAAAATACCCAATTTCAGAAAATAAATCAACCAAAACGGAGTTCGGGAAGTAAAGGTACGAGCATTTTAAATTTAATAGTTTTTTAGGGTTTTTTTTCGGAAAAAGACGCAATTTTCTGCCGTAACTTATTGTTCTATTTTTTGGGGGTTTTCATAGAAAGATGTATTTTACAGGGAAATGTGATGGCCCTAGTATTGAATCATTCATTAAAGAAAGAAAGTTAGCATGGGAAGAGAATTGGCCCCATTGGGTAGATCTCAAATTGCAAGGTGATGTTGCCATTTGGTGGAAATCGCTTGATTATAAGGAGATGATGACTCTCCAAATGGAGAATTTGAAAAAATATTGTTAGACAAGTGGTGTCATGGAGAAAATAAGGATAAAGAGAGAACCAAGAGTTTATTTTAATGTGAAAAATCTATATTACAGGTTCATGGTTGTATTCATAAAAAAAATATCATTGTTTCTATTAACCCTAGTTGCATGCATAATTTTATCAATGTTCAGGGGGTTAATAGATTGCAAGTTCCAATAAAAAATATTCAAATAAAACATGTTGAGGGTGAAAATGTTCAAATTTTTAAAGATTTGAAGATTACCATGGATACATATATGTTGCATTCAGATTTTTATGCTATGGATATGGATGAAGTGGATATTGTTTTGGGATATCCTTGGATAGAATCAGTGGGTACCATTAATATTAATGTGAAAAAGAAGTTTTTACAGCTGTGGTACAAGAAAAAAAAAATCACATTGCAGGATGTGTCTCTTAGTAAGAAAGATGGACCCATGGAAGCTAGCAAAGAAGTTATTGTCCAGTCTGAAGTTGAATCATAGGCAGAGTCTATAGAAGGAGATGAAGCAAAACTACAAGAAGGATTTAATCAGGAAGCTAAGGAGGTCATTGATCCAAAGGAACAAAGTGTTGCAGATTTGAAGAAAAAAGAACAAATTCCTACAATTGTTATATATCACCATCCACATCATATAGAGACACAAAAGTCATCAAGGCAAGGGCATGTGCATCAACACATTTATGCACCAGCAGGGAACCAGGCAAGAAACCGATCAAGAGGTGCATGTAGGACTACCGACACTATAGGAAGAGTTCAAGCTACAAAAACAATCCCATGGAAACCCCAACATGATGCAGAGAAAGATCAGGGTGGAAAGGTAGCAGATAGACATCATGTTCAACTTCCATTGGGATGGATGGATGGTTGTACTTGGTACCAGTTGGCTACATTGCTTAGCCGACCATATTGTATGGTTTCTTCTCATGTTTCGAGGATGAAACATGTGAAGGGGGATGGAATGTAGTATACCTAGGGAGGTAATATGGGGTACCTAGGGAGGTACCCAATGGGAATGTAGTTATGTGTTATTAATGGAAGTCATTTA
>ML790160.1:255844-385871 GCA_009831015.1 Picea engelmannii | reverse complement strand
TTTTTTAACAAACCTTATGATTTATATGTTTCATTCTAATGTTTCCCTGTTTGGCCACTACATGGCTTAGATAAATTTGACACTCTTGTGGTCATCATTGTTTAGCAATATGGTTTATGCCTTTGACTTTTGATAGCGAACTGTAGATACTACTGCTACTCAAGAATAAATTGTTTGAAACCCCACTAATAGTTGGTTTTTGTTGAACTTCCTATATGCTTTATTTTAATATTGATTGGTTGTCACAAGAATGTTGTGCTCTTATATTATTATTTTTTTTAAATGTGTTGAATTGTTCTTTATAATAATAGAATTACTTTTGAATGGTTAAGCTCCTTTTTTCAGGATGAAAAATGTCAATCTCATACATGACATAATTCAATGGAAACCTTGTGAAAACCATTCACTTTGTTGTAGCATGCATTTCCAGATTACGTTTCAAATCTGTTTACTGAATATTGTAAGTTATACTTCAAATCAAAGAAAAAAAAATCAAAATAATTGAAACCAGATTGTTTACCCACTGGACTGGAGCTGGGTTATCACCGTCAATGAGGTATTTTGTCACACATTACTAGCATTATATTTCTTTGTTAGTTTAGATAAATCGTGGAGTGAAAATATCACAATTAAGGAGTTGTAAAACCGTCAAAGCCAAATCAATCCAACTAGTACTACATTACAATCAAAATGACTCAGATATGTACCTTCTTATGCCAATTATGTACAAGGTTATGTGTTATTGTGTAATGGTTTTTAAGGGCTGGAAAGAATATTTAAATTGCACTTTATATGTGCTATTGATTCATATTAATATTTTTTTATACATTTATGGTATTTTTACACATATGGAGAAGGATAAAATAAAACAATAAAGAAGATTTGCTTTGGCATTTTCAAAACCTTGAAGATTCATTGAACATAATTTTTTTTAGTTGACATCATCAAGACATTTTATCATAATGATTTTTCCATGTTAATTTCACTTAAGCTTATTTATTAGAAGTTTGGAAGTAAAGTATATGGAATATTTCCTTTAGCTGCTAAAGAGTGAAATACTTAGGTGGGTTTCCATACTTAAAAAGACAGAATATATGCTTTAAATATGTTGGTATATTACTTAACATTCCACTGGGTTATAGTTGATCGGGGGTTTTAAATAGTTTATCTCATAGTTGGATGTTTTAAAAAGTATATTTCATGGTTTGATTTCATGTTATCACATGCACTCTAATGTTTCATGAGTATATTTACATCGATCTTTGTGCTTTGCATTTCCAATAAAATTATGGTGCATAATTTATGATAAATAAATACATGAGTCTTGTTGTCCTAACAACCAATTGCTATGTTTAAGTTTTCTATAGAAGTTGTCATGGGTTTATTTGATGCCTCATTAATGTAATGCACAAGCACTTGTATTTTTAAATGAATGAACTATGAAGTATTAGCTTGCTGACAACCATTTGAAGAGTGGAAACCTAAGAAGCTTGATATTAAATGAGAAGGAATATATAGTTTTATTTAGATTTTAATTGTGGGTACTTTACATAAGAGGAACAATTGAAATCCTTTACAATAAATATCTTATGCATGTTATTAAAGTTGACTATCAATACATGAAATAATTTTAATATATAAACTACTTTGAGACTATAACTTGATTAAGAGAGATAACTTAGCATGCAAGTGTATTTTGTTTTGGGGAGGGATAAACACTAGAAAATCTAGGTATGTTGGGTTTTCATTGTCAGACTTAAAGTTATTTAGATTCAATGATGCACACCCCAACATACAAAACATTAAATGCTTTGTACCATAGTACTCATTGCTCATTATGTCCATTACTAAAATTTGGGCCTTATTTATCTATTGGAACTCTTCTCATGATATATGTTAATGTTGCTTTGTACCATAGTACTCATTGCTCATTATGTCCATTACTAAAATTTGGGCCTTATTTATCTATTGGAACTCTTCTCATGATATATGTTAATGTGCTGACATATCCCATGTTTTGTGATTGCAACAAAGTCTTAGATAATTGATTGCTACCTTTTTGTTTTCTGAGCTTATATTGATGGATGACAGCACACCATCCAAGAGACTACATATTTGTGCATACATTGACAAGACCTTAAGGAAAAATAGAACATAAAATGTAAAAAGGTTGCTACGTGAAATAAGTGATCAATCTGTGAATCAATTAAATAGTATTTCTTTGGAAGCTTTGCGAGAATATTAGAGTCAAGACCTTTGGAAAAAAAATTATAGCTCCAAAACATATTTAGAAATGAATACACAATGTAAGACAAATATCTCCCAAGGATAACAACATTGTCATTTACTCCTATCAAAAACATTTCTTCTCTCTTTAAAGCTTTGTTATGGTTTGGCTCTCGTGGTTTTTGTAGGCCAAAAGATTTAGCAAGGGTTTCTGAGTTCATAATTGATTTTTTATGCTAGAGAAGAGGTCGTACAACCTTATACATAGTTGGCATCTATATCCTTTTTTCCTTAGCTCGTGGGCATGATCAAAGCCTACTTTGATATATTTTCTCTTTGACCACATGACAGACCTTCGGTAGCTCTTTTACCAAACTAAATTGTAGACTTATATAATGGGCATGGGATTGACTATGTTTCTGTAAGAAAGTAAGAGCATTCCACCACAAGAACGAGTGAGTGACAAGATAGGGCACTCTCAATTCTATTGAATTCCACTAAATATGGTGTTGGTGACAGGTATAGCCAATGCATATTCAGATGAATCTCGATTCCATTTGAATCATTATTTCTGCCATGCCAATTGTTCAATACTCAACACTGTAGTAGATGAAGATTGAGTGAGGGCCTTCAACATACATAGGGTATTTTCCTTCACTCATCGTAATCGTAGGGAGTCCAATGGAGGCTATCTTTCAGGGTTTTATCTACGAAGAAGAACTGGATTTGAATATAGGGGAACATATAAGGTTTTGAATGTGTACTTCAGAGAAAATAAGAAGACAAAGCAGGAGCAGAAGAAACAAAGAGAGTAATATTCATTCACCATGGAAAAATCACATGGAATTAGGAGGGATGAGTTCAAGGTAGCTCGGATTTTACACTTCTAACACAAAAGGGAGAAATAAAACACTCCTAGCTATCCCTCTGTACAAATTAAAATGTCCAAAACATATATACCACTTCAATCTTGAAGCAAAGTTCCTTCTAAACACATTTATAATGTGTCCAAAGACAATCTTTAGGTTTGTTGGATATGATACATTTTATTTAATGAAACATCGAGATATTTTACCTAATGAAAAACTTTCCATCGCTGTGACTACTCTTCCACATTTCAATTATGTTATCCATTGGCTATTCTCTTTCAAGCATGTGTATTCTTCTTTAATTTTTAACCATAAAATTATAATATTCAAAAAAATATCTCCTTTTTCTTTTGCAACATATCTACCTTGTGTTGTTTGTGACGTTCCCTTCCCCTGCTTTAGTGGTATGCTAGTTGATAAGCATAGGCATATACTATGTCCATAGATGTCCACAACAATTGTTATAGTACTTCATTTATATCACTCAACCTATTATTTCGGTCTCGTGTTGAAACAATGATTGCTTATATTTCTTGCCATTTTTATAAAGAAAATAAAGTGGTTTGACATAAGAAAAAGGGTTTGGAAGATGTTTTTATCAAAGTTTAATATTTTTTGTCGATTGAATTAGATTTAAATAAAATATTATGTAATTATTCGTAGGGGAAAGGAAACATCGAACTCAATTGGGGTGGATTTATTGTTTAAAGATGATGGTATTTTGTTTTTGGATGGAAATTGAATATTTCAAAAGTTTCATCTTCATCCCACATCTGGTGAAATGTCTTCTCTCGAACACATGAAGATTATGATTTATGACTATTTGATAATATCAATAAAAATTATAACCCAAAGCGATTGCGATTAACATAAAAAAAAACCATAAATTTAATGAACATCTTAATATATGCTTGATGAACATTTTAATATAGGATTTTATTCCTTGATGTGAAAATAAAGGATATTGTGCTTAAGCTTAGAGATGAAATTTATGAACTTAACACAAAGTTTGGGAGGAGTAAATATAAGTTGGACTCATGTGCTCCCTTAATGTTCTTTCATCACATTGCCTATGGATGTATTGATGGATGTGAGTAAAGTTATTTATCAAGTAATGTGTGAAGAGTCGATATAGTAAATAACTCTATTGTTTATATTTGATCATGTTGTTCACCATATTTAAATTTTGAAAAATTTCCATTTAATTAAGTGAATACAACTCTACACGCAAACCAACAATTTCATAACTAACACATAATTGAACTTATTCCCATTTGGTAGACCAATAATAAACTTCTCTTATACATGTAGGCTATGAGTGAAACACGTGGTAGAAAATCTAATAAGAAAAAGTTTTTAAAACTGACAAATGCCATGAATCCAGACTGCATGAAGAAAACGTTGAGAATCGAGCATTGAAAGAATTGCATCATGAACAATATTAGGTGAAAAACATGGTAAGCAAAGATAGAGCACCACTCAGGAAGTTGGTAATGGAGGAAGCATCAACCGCGGGAAATTTTAACAATTGGAACCCTACTGTGTGTTTGATTCATGCCCTTATTGAAGCTCTTATGCTTGATCAACATAGAACATCTCCTGGGAAACATTCAAGCTTCTTAGCAAGCTTGTCTTTTGTTTTTTGTAGGAAGCTCAATAGAACAACTAAAAGAGAATACATTGACAATCCCACATGTAGATAAGTAGCTCATATTTAAAAAAAATATTCTCATAGAATGGATGCACACTAATATTTCTATGGAAATTAAAAAAAAAGAAGCTAACAAGTAGATAGTATTTAACACTTCCCTTCTCATAGGTGTATTTACCAAGGAAACTTTCTGTAACACCCTGTTTCCCCTAGTTTGTAAAAATAACTGGATTGGCCAAGAACTGTGGAAAACTCAGAAATGTGAATATGTGATGTGAATGGACCTTGTGGAAAAGGTCGATGAATGTGAATAATATTATGAATTTATATTGCAGGACTGCTGAGAGGGGATATGCTGAAAAAGAGACCACAATGGCTACATAAAGGCGGTGGAAGGTACCTGGAAAGGTGGCATTAACTTCCACTGAAAATCAATATCGTATTTGGACTCCACTGGCCCGAAGAACCAAAAGCGGCTCGCTGGCCCTGAATTAAAGGTCTCGTAGGCTGGTAGGTAGATGGCTCCTTAGGAATTAATGAGGGATGGGGAGGTGAACCGCCCATCCGTAGAGCCGTTAGGCCTAACCAGCGTGAGGGAAATCGCGCCACACTCAACCTCGCAAGAGGATAAGGCGTGGGGGAGAAGCGATTGGGGGGGAAGATGCGAGGGGAGAAAGAGAGATCTGGCGATATGCAGAGTGGGTGATAGCAGAGAGGAAGGAGAGTAACCTTCGCTCCTGGTCACTGGAAAACAGAGACGCAATCTCACAACATTGTGGTCTCAGCTGGGGGGTGGCTAGTGGTAAATCTGCTGGGAGTCGCTGAGCCTACGGTTGGGTGGAAACGAGCATCCCTCTCAGCAGTTGCATAACCCCTGGTGTTACTTTATGATAAGTGTTTTTCCTTTGGCATCTTGAAATATATGTATGCTGACATTTATGATCATAAGCTGTGAAATTGTGAATGATTTCATTATAAGAATGTCTGTATGATGTTTTGATCAGTACTGGTAGTTGTATGATTATAATGTAAAGACTACGTGTGGCTTATGTTCTCTTAAATCATTATTTATATGCATACTGATCTAATTCAGACTTCACACCTGGTTCTCGGGAGAGAGATACCCTTATCTGCCTTAGATAGTACCCTGGGTAAACCTCCCCATAGAGATACCCTTCTTGAAAAATCCCATCAAGAACCTAGAAAAAGGACGTGAAGGCGCAAGGCCTTAAGAAATCCTTGATAAGTATCGAATCGATGGACGAGATCCCATCGGGAGATCGGTGGTCACTCACGGCCGTTAGATCGGAAGAAGAAACTAGAGTGTTAAGCGCCTTAACCCTGAATAGGTGTTGATCGACGGACGAGATCCCATTGGGAAATCTGTGGTCACCCATGACCGTTAGATTGGTAGGAGAAAGTAGGGGTTTAAATGCCTTACCACTTTGTCTTTCTGTGTCTTCGTGGGTAGCGAAGAGATCGGGATTGTAGATCCCCAAGGTCCATGAGAACATCTAGACCGTTGATTTTTCCTTGCCCAGGAAGTCGTGGGAGAATGCACAAGTTAGGAACCTGTCTGAGCCGTCAGATCTTGGCTGGAAAACCCAATAGCCTTTGGATATGTCAGGAGATACCCGAGGGTTAAACCCTAAGTGAATAAGGGTGAAAGCCCCAAAATAGATCTGGATCGTCCGATTAAAGGAGGCCATGTGTCGTGAGATCTCCCATTTCGGGAAATCGGGAATTGGGAACTCGGGAGTGCTGGTGACAAAAGATCGAGGCATTCCATGGTAGAAACCCCGAAATAGATTTGGGTCGTCCGATTAAAGGAGGCCACGTGTCATGAGATTTCCCATTTCAATAAATCGGGAGTCGGGAACTTGGGAGTTTTGGTGACAAGAGATCGGGATGTTCCATGGTGGAAACCCCGAAGCAGTCATAGACCGACCGATTTTGGGAGGCTACGTGTAGAGAGATTACTCGTTTCGGGAAATCGGGGATCGAGGATTTGGGAGTTCTGTTGACAAGAGGTCGGACTCTCGCCTTGATAAATCCCGACGGGAGAGAGAGTGTGGTCATGTGGGAAGAGGTCATATTGACCAAGGCATAACCTAAGGGGCTAACCACTGATTTAGGCTTGTTTGGCACTTCGGCGTTTCGGCACTCGGGATACCAAAGGGCATCTTCCCTCGTGATCTCAAACCCCAAAATCCAAACTTATAAATATCAATATGTTAGCATGTGGTTAAGTCCCGATGAACAGACGAGATTTTTTTTTGGAGGATCTCAGGGTCTATAACGACCATCAGATGTGAGGAAGAGATGTCAACTTTAAGTTGGGGCGCGAATGCACCTTAGGGTAAGTGGCAAGAAGATCTGGATGGCCAAAGTCCACCCGTCCAGATCTACCACTGAGGCTTCATTCCGGAGCCCCCCTTGCCATTCTGCCTTTAATGGGGGGGGGTCTGGAATGGTGTGGCGTGTGAAGTGGGACCCGTCTCCTGTCACGTCTCCCACCATGTCATGTTTCCCCTCTCGCCACCTGTACTCCACTCAACCGCGTGACAGGGCCATTCTTAATGGCCATTTGCTAACCCTGTAGGGATTCGCCCCTATTGGCCAGTCACTAATCCTGTTGGGGTTCGGCGGTTGTAGAGTCGAACGATTCGACATCCCTGTAGCACTGAGGCGTGAAATACAAAGAGGTGCCATGATTATTTGACCTGTGATCATGACCCGCGATCACATGGGAGCAGAGAGAGAGAAAGAGCTAGCTTACGCTAGGCCTCCGTAGATATTTCGAGGGCTCTAATTTTGCAGAAATCAACGAAAATTTGATTATGGTAGTGGGTGTGTTACAAAGTGGTATTAGAGCATGGTGACAACACTCATCCTGATCGAGCTCATGAACGAGTTGCGCATAAGCTCTATTCGAAGCACTCCTAGGAGGAGTAACCCCCTAACTTAACTCTCTTATCCAGGATCAAAACTTGGAAACGAGAACCCAACTGTGTATGCATGTGAAAGAGTTATGAATTTATGCGCAGGTTATAAAAATGTATCTAACTCTTGACTAATAACCAACGTTTGTCTTTTCACCCAAGCGGACGATCAACCATGGGAATTTACAGACGCAGAGAATGGTGACTCACCAAGAGATGGGAGAAGGCTCCCACAATAGAGACGAAGAGTCTGACGAAAGAAGAGCAATAGGAACCCCTCTAGATCTAGTTGAGATTGTGAGGAGTCTCATGGTTGAATTGCAAAGCTGCAAGGCCGACAATGAAAGGATGATGAAAGAACAAGAAAAGAAAACTGAAATTAATGCAGTTTTACTGTAGATCTGATCCAACCTATAGCGACAAATGCAGCATGAACCCGAGATGCAGAAACATGGTCATATAAGTGGCCATATTGAGAGGATCACCTCAAGGAAGGTCCACCCTAGAGGTAAGGGACTAGTGCCAGATGATTCCTTTGAGAAGGAAGCTGACGATTCAGAAGGCTCTTCCAACAGCAGGACCAGTTCCTATTCTCGAAGAAAACAAAAGAAGCAAAAGACTTCCAAGGGTCATAAATTTGAGGAATTCAGAAAGGCCAAACCTCCCTCCTTCGACGGTGAGATAAAGAAGGGAGAGGAAGCAGAGGCCTAGCTACTTGGACTGAAGAAATATTTCAGAGTCCATGATTTTTCAGAGAATTTGAAGGCCCGAGTGGCCACTTTCAATCTAAATGGAAAAGCTTCCATCTGGTGGGAAGATCTTAAGAATATGAAAGGGGTCTGTGAGGAGGACCTGTCCTGGAAACAGTTTGAGAAATACTTTCGGAAGAAGTATTTGTCAGAAAAATATTTTGACGAGAAGGCTAAAGAGTTTTATGAACTCAAACTGAGGCAACTCACTATAGAGGGATATGTCAGCAAATTCCTCGACTTATTGAGATATGTACCCTACATCAAAGCAGAGAAGGCGAAGGTGCAACACTTCATTAGTGGGCTACCCAAGGAATACTGGAGCATAATTGAATTTGATGAGCCAAAGACCTTAGAAGACACTATTCGAAAGGCAACATGTTGTCATGAACAATATGGACATCGGGCAGAGTCTCATGGAGACTAGAAACAGAAGAGTGGTTCGATATTTCAGAAAAAGGGGATCAAATCCTCAGGATTTAAGAACTACAAGAAGAACCCCATAATGAACTTTCCAGCTCGGAGTGTACTCCAGCAAAACTTTCCCTCATTGGACGGAAATAAAACTTCTGGACCTATACCAATAAAGACTG
The DNA here is from genome assembly GCA_009831015.1 of Picea engelmannii. Lineage (NCBI taxonomy): Eukaryota > Viridiplantae > Streptophyta > Pinopsida > Pinales > Pinaceae > Picea > Picea engelmannii. The sequence continues at coordinate 376,841 of ML790160.1, read as the reverse complement.
ATAACCCAAGGAGAGAACCTTTGAAATGCTGGGGTTGCGAAGAAGATCATCTCCTGAGAGACTGTCCACATCGACAACAGAACAGTCGGAAAGTTTATAACATTCAGGAAGCTACCACAGTCAATGATGTGGCAGGGAGTGTGCCGCAGATTTATGCATCCTTGGATAATAACCAAACTGATCACCAAGCTTCAGTGGTGGAAATAGAAGGTATGATTTTCAACCATCTGGTGTCTGTTTTGATTGACCCTGGTTCAAATTTGAGTTATATAGCCCCTAAATCTGTTAATAAGTGTAAAGTATAGCCACAAAAACAAACCAAGCCATGGTTGGTACAGTTAGCCACTCGCACCAAAAGAAGGGTAGCAGAGGTCATACCAGCCTGCCAGTTAATGTTGGGTGAATTCCCCACCCAAGCAACCCTTAACATATTACCTCTAGGATCCTACGATCTGTTGATTGGTATGGTCTGGCTAGCTGCCCATAAAGCTAGACTGGACTGTTACCATAAAACCTTGGAGTGTGTAAGTAAAGAAGGGAGAAGGATAACCCTTCAAGGGATCTGAAAACCTGTCTCGGTGAGGCAAATATCAGCCCTGCAAATGAGAAAGTATTGTCGAAAAGGATGTCTCCTATATGAAATATAGGTGTTGAAAACAATCGAAGGTGATAAACCAAGCCTTGATGATCACCCTATCCTGAGAGAATACAGAGATGTGTTTCCGGAAGAGGTACCGGGTCTACCTTTGAGAAGAGACATTGACTTCTCAATAGAACTTGCACCAGGAGCGGTGCCGATGTCTAGGACACCCTACCATATGAGCACACCTGAGTTAGTTGAACTCAAATTTCAATTGAAAGAAATGATGGATAAGGGTTATATTCGACCCAGCGTGTCCCCATGGGGAGCACCAGTCCTATTTGTAAAAAAGAAGGGTGGCACCCTTAGACTGTGTATAGATTATAGACAACTCAATAAAGTAACCATAAAGAACAAGTACCCCTTGCCCAGGATCGATGATCTATTTGATCATTTGGGAGGTGCGTCTATTTTCTCAAAGATTGACTTGAGGTCGGGATATCATCAAGTCCGAATCAAGGGTGAAGACATCCATAAAACTGCTTTCCGGACACGGTATGGTCACTATGAGTTTGTGGTAGTGCCATTTGGGTTGACCAATGCCCCTACCACTTTCATGTGCTTAATGAACAATGTACTCAGTAAATTTTTAGATAAATTTGTACTAGTGTTTATTGATGACATATTAATCTACTCTAAGAATAGAGAAGAGCATGAAGAGCATCTTAGACTTGTCCTGCAAGTGCTAAGAGAGCATCAACTCTATGCTAAACTCAACAAATGTGACTTCTTCCAGAAGCAAATACATTACTTGGGACATGTTCTGTCCAAGGAAGGGGTAGCAGTAGATCCTGACAAGATCAAGTCTATCATGGAATGGCCTGCCCCAAAGGATGTTTCAGACATTAGATCCTTTATGGGATTAGCAGGATACTATAGGAGATTTATAAAAGGATTCTCCAAGATTGGTTGTCCAATCACTGCCCTCCAAAAGAAGGGGACAAAATTCCCGTGGACACAAAAATGTGAAGAAAGATTCCAAACCCTAAAACATCTACTGACCCATGCACCCATGTTGAAAATAGCTGACCCAAAAGCTGACTTCCTTGTGTGCACAGATGCCTGTAAGGAAGGGATCGGAGGAGTCCTTATGCAGAAAGGAAGTGTGATCTGCTATGAATCCCGAAAATTGAACGAACATGAAGTCAACTATGTGACTCATGATCTAGAACTGGCTGCCATAGTGCATGCCTTGAAAATGTGGAGGCATTACCTCTTGGGAAGATAATTTGTACTTATGACAGATCACTGTGGATTGCGATATTTGTTTGACCAACCAAAGATCAATGCTAGACAAGCTAGATGGATGTCCCTCCTTAGCGAATTTGATTTTGAAATCAAACACATTAAAGGGAAAGAAAATAGGGTGGCCGATGCCCTTAGCAGAAGCATGAAAACAATTCACCTGGCAGTGGTGAGTACCTGCGAGACAAATGTCAATAACAGAGTCAGAAATGCACAAGAGACAGATCCCTTCATTCAGACTGTGACCCTGTACCTACAACAAGAACCCATTGGAGTAAAATATGAAGGCTACCAGATGACCGAAGGAGGTTTACTCACTTACAGAGATAGACTATACATTCCAAATTGTGATGACTTGAAGAGGTTCATTATGGATGAACTACATAAAAGACCATATACTGGTCACCCAGGATACCTGAAAATGATCACTGCCACCCGAAAACAATTTTATTGGCCTAGATTGAAGAAAGACACAGCCAAATATTTGGCCCAATGCATAGAGTGCCAACAGATTAAAGAAAAACATTGACACCCAGCAGGACTATTGCAACCTTTACCCATCCAAGAATGGAAATGGGAAACCATCTCCATGGATTTTATCATTGGATTGCCAACTTCAACCAAACAGAATGACGCCATTATTGTAGTGGTGGATAAACTAAGCAAGTCTGCTCATTTCATCCCTGTCAAATCAACCTACAAGGTGATAGATATCACCCAGGTATTTATTAAAAAGGTATTCAGACTACACAGTATGCCGAAAGAGATAGTGTCTGACAGAGACACAAAATTTACTTCCAATTTTTGGAAATCACTGATGGCTGGTTTAGAAACCAAATTGTTGTTTAGCATAGCCTATCACCCTCAAACCGATGGACAGACAGAAAGAGTGAATCAAATATTGGAGGATATGTTAAGGATGCATGTAATGCATCAACCCAGAAAATGGGAAGATTACCTGCCATTGGTAGAATTTTCCTACAACAACGGCTACCAAGCATCCTTAAAGATGAGTCCCTTCGAGGTCCTCTATGGTAGGCCATGTAATACTCCAGTCAGCTGGAGTAACCCTGTAAACATGATTTCTTTTGGACCAGATATGTTGAAAGAAATGGAATAGTAAGTGACTCAGATAAAACAAAATCTGAAGGTCGCTCAGAACCGATAGAAAAGTTATAACGACCAAAAGAGAACTCCAAGAGAGTTCAAAATGGGAGACCATGTATATCTCATAATTAAGCCTAGAAGGAGTTCCCTGAAAATGGGAGCTTGTGCCAAGTTGGCACCCCGGTATTGTGGATCCTTTGAGGTTCTAGATAGAGTGGGACCTGTAGCCTATCAGCTATCACTTCCTCCCACAATAAAAGCACATAATGTTTTCCATGTTTCATTACTGAAGAAATATGTACATGATGCTAATCATATAATTGACTGGTCTATGATCTAGGTGGAACCGGAGGGAGAATTTCTACCAGAACCCTAATGCATATTGGACAGAAAGGAAACCCCGCTCTGGAACTGAACCATTTCTCAGGTCAAGGTGCAGTGGAAACATTTTGGCCCAGATGAGGCTACATGGGAAATGGAGGATGCCATGAAACAGGCATATTCGATTTTGTTTGCATCCGAACATGCATGACATGTTGATAGATAGAACATCGAGGACGATGTTCCTTTAAGGGGGAGGGAATTGTAACACCCTGTTTCCTCCAGTTTGTAAAAATAACTGGACTGGCCAAGAACTGTGGCAAACTCAGAAATGTGAATATGTGATGTGAATGGACCTTGTGGAAAAGATCGATGAATGTGAATAATATTATGAATTTATATTGCAGGACTGCTGAGAGGGGATATGCTGAAAGAGAAACCACGATGGCTGTAGAAAGGCGGTGGAAGGCACCTGGAAAGGTGGCGTTAACTTCCACCGAAAATCAATACCGTATTTGGACTCCACTGGCTCGGAGAACCAAAAGCGGCTCGCTGGCCCCGAATTAAATGTCTCGCAGGCTGGTAGGTAGATGGCTCCTCAGGAATTAATGAGGGATGGGGAGGTGGACCACCCATCCGTAGAGCCATCAGGCCTGACCAACGCGAGGGAAATCGCGCCACACGCAACCTCGCAAGAGGATAAGGCATGGGGGAGAAACGATTGGGGGGGCAGATGCGAGGGGAGAAAGAGAGCTCTAGTGATATGTAGAGTGGGTGATAGTATAGAGGAAGGAGAGTAGCCTTCTCTCTTGGTCATTGGAAAACAGAGACGCAGTCTCACAGTATCGTGGTCTCAGCTCGGGGGTGGCTAGTGGTAAATCCGCTGGGAGTCGCTGAGCCTATGGTTGGGTGGAAACGAGCATCCCTCTCAGCAGTTGCATAACCCCTGGTGTTACTTTCTGATAAGTGTTTTGCCTTTGGCATCTTGAAATATATGTATGCTGACATTTATGATCATAAGCTATGAAATTGTGAATGATTTCATTATAAGAATGTCTGTATGATGTTTTGATCAGTACTGGTAGTTGTATGATTATAATGGAAAGACTATGTGTGGCTTATGTTCTCTTAAATCGTTATTTATATACATACTGATCTAATTCAGACTTCACGCCTGGTTCTCGGGAGAGAGATACCCTTATTTGCCTCAGATAGTACCCTGGGTAAACCTCCCCATAGAGATACCCTTCTTGAAAAATCCCATCAAGAACCTGGAAAAAGGACATGAAGGCGCAAGGCCTTCAGAAATCCCTGATAAGTATCGAATTGATGGACGAGGTCCCATCGAGAGATTGGTGGTCACTCACGGCCGTTATATCGAAAGAAGAAACTAGAGTGTTAAGCGTCTTAACCCTGAATAGGTGTTGATCGACGGACGAGATCCCGTCGGGAAATCTGTGGTCACCCATGACCATTAGATTGGTGGGAGAAAGTAGGGGGTTAAATGCCTTACCACTTTGTCTTTCTGTGTCTTCGTGGGTAGCGAAGAGATCGAGATCGTAGATCCCCAAGGTCCATGAGAACATCTGGACCATTGATTTTTCCTCGCCCAAGAAGTCGTGGGAGAATTCACACGTTAGGAACCTGTCTGAGCCGTCAGATCTTGGCTGGAAAACCCGATAACTGTTGGATTTTTCATGAGATACTCGAGGGTTAAACCCCCAGTGAATAAGGGCGAAAGCTCCGAAATAGATATAGAATGTCCGATTAAAGGAGGCCACGTGTCGTGAGATCTCCCATTTCGGGAAATCGAGAATCGGGAACTCGGGAGTTCTGGTGATGAAAGATTGGGGCATTCCATGGTAGAAACCCTGAAATAGATTTGGGTCATCTGATTAAAGGAGGCCACATGTCGTTATATTTTCCATTTTGGGAAATCGTGAGTCAGGAACTCGGGAGTTCTGGTGACAAGAGATCGGGATGTTCCATGGTGGAAACCCCGAAGCAGTCATAGAACGACCGATTTCGGGAGGCTACGTGTTGAGAGATTACCTGTTTTGGGAAATCGGGGATTTGGGAGTTCCGTTGTCAAGAGGTTGGGCTCTCGCCTTGATAAATCTCGATGGGAGAGAGAGTGTGGTCATGTGGGAAGAGGTCATATTGACCAAGGCATAACCCAAGGGGCTAACCACCGATTTAGGCTTGTTTGGCACTTCGGCGTTTCGACACTTGGGATACCGAAGGGCATGTTCCCTCGTGCTCTCAAACCCCGAAATCCAAACTTATAAATATCGAGATGTTAGCATGTGGTTAAGTCCTGATGAATAGATGAGATTCTTTCGGAGGATCTCAGGGTCTATAACGACCGTCAGATGTGAGGAAGAGATGTCAACTTTAAGCTGGGGCGCGAATGGGCCTTAGGGTAAGTGGCAAGCAGATCTAGACGGCCAAAGTCCACCCATCCAAATCTACGGGTGAGGCTTCATTCCAGAGCCCCCCTTTCCATTCTGCCTTTAATGGGGGGGGGGTCCGGAATGGTGTGGCGTGTGAAGTGGGACCTGTCTCCTGTCACGTCGCCCACCATGTCATGTTTCCCCTCTCGCCACCTATACTCCACTCAACCACGTGACAGGGCCGTTCTTAATGGCCATTTGCTAACCCTGTAGGGATTCGTCCCTATTGGCCAGTCACTAACCCTGTCGGGGTTCGACGGTTGCAGATTTGAACGATTCGACATCCCTGTAGCACTGAGGTGCGAAATACAAAGAGGTGCCATGATTATTTGACCTATGATCATGACCCACGATCACATGGGAGAAGAGAGAGAGAAAGAGCTAGCTTACTCTAGGCCTCCGTAGATATTTTGGGGGCTCTGATTCTGCAGAAATCAATGAAAATTTGATTATGGTAGTGGGTGTGTTACACTTTCCCTGAGAAAGAATGTATTAACCAAAACTCTTGCAAACACCACGTTCTCAAAATATATCAGAGTATATTCAACAAGTGTTGGAGGAGGTTGTCCCAAGGCTTGAAAACTGTGCAAGAAAACGCAGAGAATGAATTGAAGCCCTAAATTATAGAATTGATCGTGAGTTCCCATCTCTGTCTGTTACTCCATGTTCTTATCCTCTGAGCGAGGATTGGTACAGAGGGGTTCTTCAATCCCAAGTTGATTATTCAATTCGTCGATATTTATCAGGTCTCTACAAGACATTTGGAAGCCAAACTCATGCTCTATCTGATTCAACTTTGAAGAGTGAATTGGGTCATCGATTTGCTGAAAAATATGGGTGAATTTTTCCACCAATCGATACGAGGAATCATGGTGGAGTTCTAATGTTTTTTATGATTCCTTTGGAGAGTGTAACGTCTAAGCATATTGTTAATAGAAGTGAGTCCATGGATAGTATAATTTCTAATCATACTGTAGGATTCCACTCTCTTGGGCAAGCCACGACGAAGAAGAAGCATGTAAACCACCACCTAGTTCCTATTGATTTGGAAATGGCTTTAAGATTTTCCTCGCTTGTGTAGGATGAGATGAAGAAGAATTTGTCAGGGAGTTTGAGTCAGTGAAGTCGTCGTTGAGTTTGAAGAAGAAGACACATTGAGAGAAGATTTGTTATTGTGTATAAATAGATGACAAATTCTTATAGGTTCTGGACAGATGATGAAGGCCTGAAGATGAACCTCCCCTTAAATAACACCTTTGGTGTAAATATAATACAAATGCAATGTTAATTAGAAAATATATATTTTAAATGAATTAAAGTTAAATAATTATTAATTAATATAAGGTGCAAGGGTGATTAATTAATTTGCAAAAAAATGAGATCTGCAACCTCCACCTTCTAAGGTTTTGTGCATAGATCTTCTTTTCTCTATGGCTTCAGCCAGAGGAGGGAGCGCTCACTGCTATAGCCGCATCATTTCACTCCACTGCTTGAGCCCCCATGGTACTTCCCCATCACAAGATCCTGAACACACCGACCGCATAATTTACTCTGACAAAGAAAAAGGTAAATCAAAATTTCTTGGAGCCCAACAACATGCGACTGCTTTCATTGGAAAACCAATAGGTGTCTCCCCAGAGCTACTGAAAACCCAAAATATGAGGTAAAAACTGAAACCATAGGTGGGTACATCCAACACATGCAAGAGCATGCTTTCATTGGAAACTTTAAGGGCATATGGTCAACAAAGAAAGCGCTTTTCTGGTGGACAAAAAAAACTTGGAAACCCAAAGGTTAAATCGACCTCAAACTTGGATCAAAGGGATTCTTTACTTCAGTCTTTTTCAATTTGGAGGATCGAGACAAGGTCTTTGAAAATGTCCCATATTTCTTCAATTCTGCAGGTCTACACTTCAGACCCTGGATTGAAATATTTACACTAGAGAAGGAGGACTTTACCACAACACCAGTTTGGATAAGACTTTACTCCCTACCTCAAGAGTTTTGGAATCAAGAAATCTTCGAAGGCATCAACAACACACTAGGAACTTTTGTTAAAACCTAGAAAATAACAAAGCAAGGATGCTACATAGCATATGATAGAATATGTGTCTACATGGACCTCACCAAATCCTTGCTAGCATCAATCAACCTCCTATATCAAGATAATGAATGGGTTAAAACTTTGGACTATGAACACATTCCATTCCACTCTAGACGATTCCATGAACACGACCACCTATTCATGGATTGTCCGCTAGTACCTCAAGCCCATCAAAACCCCCCTTGAGATAGTGAGGTGCAAAAGGTTTTGAATAGATTTCATCCAAGAAAAAATCTAAGAAAACTTCCAACATGACTCTTCCTAGAACTGGTCCCTCAACTCACAATTCCTATGAGGCTCTATCACAGGAAGATGACAACCATAATCCTCTCAAAGATCAAGAATCCCAATAGGGAAAAGATTCAACAAATCCTCAAGAGGATAAAATAAAAAGGTGCAAAGTGATGAACAACGAGTCAACCAAAACCCAAGATTGAGATGAATACATGCAGGACGACATGCAAGAATATATCAACTCATATGATGGGGAGGACATGGATCTTGGTGACCTTGATCTCAACTCCATTGCAGCTGCATGCATAAAGCAAGATCCAAACTCAATACTAGAGCAACAAGTGTAGCTCCTGAAGGATGCCTTAATGAGGATTCAAATATTCAGTGAAACCTCCTCACATGGTATGACCTCAAACCCTTCTCTTGGCATCAAATCCTCTCCCTCCTTTCCATCCAAATTACATGAGAAGAAAAAAAAAAGGCAGAATATCAAATAAACAATTACTCAAAGATTTAGGAGAATTTCTTGTGAATCCAGGGCCTATAGCCTTAATGACCAACAATTTCCACCCCACACCCCTTATTCCCAATGAAAATCATCTCTTGGAATATAAGAGGCCCGAACGGAAAAAACAAACAAAGACTTCTCAAGCAAAAAATTATGAAAGAAAAACCCTCAGTCATTATGATCCAAGAAACTAAATGTCCCCACCATATTATTCAATCTTTTGCCTCTAGATTCTAGCTAGGATCCAAAGCAATAACAATAGATGTCCACAGAGCCTTAGATGGCCTAACACTCATAGGAACCCCACCATCTTCACCCTCTCCAATTTGTTTTCTACCAAATAAACTCTCTCTGCTCGCTTTCAACTTGTCAACTCCTCCTTCATGGGATTTATCACTATTGTTTATGGCCCCATTTCCTCTCTTGAAAAATCCTCCTTCCTCAATTCCTTTCTCTCTTAAAAACCCCTCTTTTTTAATTAACCTTGGATAATTGGTGGAGTTTTTCTCTTCTAGCAATACAAACATTTTTCAGCAATTGTCGCTTCGTTAGTCCTGGAATGGATCTTTTTTTTCATCTGTTACAAAATCGATTTCCTTAGTTTCCATCGACCCGAATCTCCTTCTCCTTCATAAACTAAATCCATTCAATCTTTCTTGAATGAATCATGATGATTATTATTCTTTATTACACTGCTTTTCGGAGGGTAATGAATGAACCATACAATATTGGGAGAATATTTCATTTCTCCTTTTTTTTTTCTTTTTTTGCCTTGGCTAATTGTGGGAGAATTCAATCTCATCACTTCAATTTCAGAGAAACAATGAGGCCTAAAAAGACTCGAACCTGATTCTCTATCCTTCCTTGACACTATTCAAGAACTAAACCTCGTGGACATCAGAATCGCTAAATTTACTTTTACTTGGAATAATCAGAGATGAGGCCATCAACAAATAGCCTCTCGTCTAGACCGTTTTCTTTTCTCTGAATCCATTCTCTTAGCCAACCTTCACCACATAGACTCAATCCTCCCCTTCGTTGGCTCTGACCATACTTGAACATACTTGGAAATCCTCTTAATTGTTCTTTTCGCTTCAAAATTTTTTGGCTAACCCACCCCTCCTTCCCTTCCATTTTTTTAAAAAGTGGTGGTCTGAGTACAATCCCCCATGTCCAGATTCCAACAAAAAATCAAATACATCAAACATAAGCTAAAAATTTGGAACAAATCAAAGTTTGGAAACATCTTCCATGAGAAGAAACAAATCATATACAATTTAGAACAACTAAAAAAGAAATGATCCAAGAAGGCATAACATTTATTATTGTTCAAGAGGAAGGACGTCTCCAATATGAGCTCAATAAACAAGAAAAACATGTATAAATTCTATGGAAGCAAAAATCAAGAATCCGTTGGCTCAAAGAAGAGGAAAGATACTCCAAATTATTTCATAGATCAATGATTCAATGCATACATCACAATTTCATCCTTTCCATTAAATACAATCAAGGAAACTCTCTAATGGAACACAAATAAATTGAGCAGGAACTGGTTCGATACTTTCAAAATCTCTTATCGGAACCAAACAAGATCATCAACCTTCCTTTCATAAAATCACCCAACACATTCCCTCCCTTGTCTCCCCCCAAAAAAATGAATCCCTCATGAGTCCAATCACCCTTGAAGAGGTTTAAATCACAATCTTTTCCATGCCCAAAAACAAATCTCCAGGCCTTGATGGATTCACCACTAATTTCTACCAAGTCTGCTGGCCCACCCTTAAAGAGGATATATGGGTTGTGGTAGAATATTCTTGACTTTACACCAATGTATTTCCTGCACTAAATGCCACTTTCCTTTCCCTCATTCTGAAAGAAAACAAAGTGGAAGATCCAATCAAATTCCTCCTTATAGCTCTCTACAATGTCATATTTAAAATCATCACCAAAGTTGTAGACAATTTCCTTAAACCCATCCTCCCTTCTCCAATCTCCCCAAACAAAATCGACTACGTTGAGGGAAGATGAATTATGGATGGAATCATTTTAGCTCATGAAGTCATACACTTGCTCAATACCACCAAAACCCTAGGCATGCTCCTAAAGTTGGATTTCCCAAAATCCTTTGACAAGCTCAAATGGAAATACATTCAACATATACTCAATGATTTTGGCTTCTCACCTTCTTGGATAAAATGGATTCTCTCCCTTACATCCTCTTCTTTCTTCTCCATTCTAATCAATGGTTTACCATCCAAAAATTTCTCCCCTTCCCGAGGAATAAGGAAAGGAGATCCCCTTCCCCCTTCCTCTTTATCTTATGAACAAAAGGCCTCAGACGATCTATCAAAGTTGTTGTTGAAAATCAAAATATAAAAGGCATCTGAATCCACAATATGGATCAACCCATCTCACATCAACAGTTTGTAGATGATACTATGCTCATGGACCAACCCATGGTCAAGGAAGCCAAAGCCCTAAAATAAGTTCTTTCTGATTTTGAAGAAGCCTGAGGCACCTCTCTAAACTTCAGCAAATCTGAAATATTTTTTTTCAACACCCTCTCGTCCATTCATAACAATATCTCAAGAATATTGGGCTTCCAACGCAACACCCTACCCTCTAAGTATCTCGGTGCCCCACTCATTGAGAACGAGCTCCAAAATTCTTCCTGGGAAGATGTGTTAACTCGCATGAATAAAAATCTCTCCAATTGATCTTTCAGAAATCTCAATGCCCCTAGACATTTAATTCTCTTCAAATCAGTTATGCAAGCCATGCCTCTCTACCTATTCTATGCCCTAGTTGCACTCAATTCCATTCAGAATTTTTTTTGGAATATCTATTACTCTTTCCTTTGGGAGGGAGACCACAAAGAAAGAAAATAGGCACTTGTAGATTTTGAAAAAATATGTCTCCCAAAACTCAAAGGAGGTCTAGGGATTAGAAACCTAGAAACTCATAGCTCTGTCCTTGATGCCAAAACTTGGTGGTGCTGGTTAACCTCCAAATATGTGCTCTGGACCCAGCTATGGAATTGGAAATACAACCCTCAAGTCAGCACTCAAAACTTCATCAAAGTCATGGGATACATAACAGGATCAATCATTTGGAACAATTCCTGGAAAAACAAATATCTTATCCATTCCCACTGCTTCTGGGAAATTTGGGATGGACACTGTTCACTCTTCTAGGACAATGCTTGGAAACATCTTGCACCTTTAATAAAACAACCAGTAGTTGCACCAGACATCAAGAACATAATGACAGAACAAAATATGATAAAACCCATCACTACTGGCTACCTTCTTAGCACCAAGATATATGGAGAACCTGGCTTCCACAAGATCACTAGAACCCTCACACTTCCCAAGATGATTGGGATATATTCTGGCAAGATATTCAACAATGGAAAATTTGAATACAAATAGGACCAAACATACTCTGATGGGGCCACGAACCAAAATGATACTTCACTATAAAATAAGCATACAACTCAATCACAAATGATCAACATATATCAGCACAACCTTTATGTCAAAAAATATGGAATCAACAACTATGGACAAAAGTCTCCTTTTTCTTTGGCTTCTAAGCAGGAGTAAAATTATGACTTGGGATAATCTCCTAAAAATAGGTTTTCAAGCATCAACCTATTTCTACCTCTATCAAAAAAATGAGGAGAATATAGAACACTTGTTCAATATATGTCCCTTCTCACCAGCCCTGTGGGACCAAACAATTATCCTCTTCAAAACTTTAGATCATAATAGGGACAACATACCAAACACCATCCAACAATGGAGATCAAATTCTTATTCCATCCCCCTGGTGAACCGAGCTTGGTAGCTTCTCCCTAGATTCCTCCTATGGGAAACCTGGAAAGAAAGAAACCATTACATTTTCAAAGATCACTCCTCATCAGAATATGAGATCTGGAACAAAGTAAAAAATTGCATCAAGGAAACCATCCTATCCTCAAATTGGAAGCCTCGGGACTAGAATGGCACTCAACATGAAATTATCATCATCCAAACCCTCTGCATTCAACCCCCTACCCCTACTCCTTCTCCACCCAACCTCCACACTCACCCTTCCTCCCCCACAAACTAGTCTCCTCCTCCACATGGCTTCCTCAAACTAAACTTTGATGGTGCCTCCAAAGGAAATACATGCCTGGCTAGCTTTAGAGGTGTTTTTAGAAACAACCAAAGATAAATCCTCAAAATCTATGCTAGTTTCATCGGAACTGACAGTAACAACATAATATAACTCCAAGCCATGAAAACAGGCATCAACATTGACATTTGAGAACATTACCATATGCTCATCATAGAAGGAGACTCTCAAATCATTATTCAAATTCTCTGAAAGCTTCAACACAACATTCCCTTGAGTAAAATCACCACCAACTGGAGACTCTCCACTACTCTAGAACACATTCACTCCTTATTACCTAGAATTGAAGCCATTATCCCCTCCCATGCAAAATGATCAACCAATAAACTCATTGATTTTCTGGTCAACGAAGGAATAATTAGAAGTAATTTTCCAATGGACCTAAATAGGTATCTTGATCCCCTCTTAGCCTTGTATACAGACTGTTTGTCTCTAGCCCACACACACCTTGCTACCCCATATCAGGTGTTCAGGAAGAGATATCGAGAAGGGCCAATCATAGAGGAGATCACCCATGTGGCCACCCCTCTCATCGACACCTGCCCACCTCCCTCCACTCCTGTCACTTCTCATAATGAATCCTAACTTCACCAAAGACCCGCGTTCCACCCAGAATTCCACATCATGTGGTTGTCAAACTCATCACAACGAACTGAAAATTCGAAGGTACAACCCTTGATTATAGCTTGTCCTGTCTGCCCGACTCTTCATCATGGAAGCTACCTCAAATTTAATCCTAACTAAATTCCCACCTTGCATTCATCATAGTAATGCCATCACCACTTCCTTCAACAATATGCCTCACCCTATTATTTTCCCTCCCAGTCCCATTTGGCTTTACCACCCCACGCCCTCGTCACTTAACCATTGACAAGACTCTATTCACCTACTACTAACCCTTTCCCCAACCTTCTCCAAGCCCTTTTCCTTGTCCATATCTCTCATGGCTCAAGGAAGAGGCTCTCATTGAGTCCAAGGAAGATCTTCCTGGCACCTCCCTCAACATACCAGATCACGACTTGTTGTTGTAGCTAAAGATTCATTTGATGATTTTGAAACTCATACTCCATCGTAAATTCAAGCATAAATCAAACTCATAGAAGCTGATGTCCAAGTTTTATGATGTTTCTTCTTTGATGATGAATTCCTAGACACAATCTTGAGTCTCCCAATACATGCAGACAATTGAACTGTACTGGAACATGAAGCTCCTGCTTGGACAAGTTTTTATGGCAGGAAGGATGACAAGGACAAGATCCTTCTTCACATGGATGAGACGGAGGCCCAATTTTGGCTCCAGGACCTCAAAATGAACCTCCTCTCTAAGAAGCTCGCGAGTTTGGATCTCTCGACCCTCCACTTGGACAACACTTAGGAAAATCTAGATGAGGGCCATCCCTCCACTCAACATTGATGCTCATCAGGTTTTTTTTGTGTTTTAGTATTGGAGGTTCCAAGATTATAATCCGGCCTCATTTATGCCAGAATAGGAGAAACACACATATAGATTTTGCTACAGTCATAACAACTAGCTTTAATCTTAGACATTTCGATACATTTATGTTTAAAAGACTCTATTTCCATATCACTCCAGACTATTTGATGCATTGTTGTTGGTCTAGTTTCCCTAGTGGTAGGCCAATAGCATAGTTTTTGTACACTTCAAATATGGCAATATAAAGTTCTCAGGATAGCTCACATAAAAAAATATTAATTAATATAATATAAATATAACGATGATGTATAAAATTTATTGTTAATGTATTTGAAGAAAGGAATGTGGATACAATGTTGAAGATTGGATAAATACTCTTTATGAGGTTTCGAAACATCCAACTTTTCGAGTGGACATTCCACCCATCATTAGGGACATAAAAAATATTGTATGGTAGAATAGAGTGTTGAGTTTCATATTTATAAGACAAGAGAGTAAGTCACCATTGAGGGAGAGAGAAAATGTTAGAGGGAAGCAACCGTTGAAATAAAAATAAATTATATTTAAATGCGATGAGAAGAAAAAAGAAAAAAGAATGGTAAAATTACTTGGTTAAATTAAGTGAAGACTAAAATTAAGGAGAGAAATAATTAGTCGTTAAAGTAATCCGATGAAAGGGGGGTAAATGTGAGAAATACAAAATGTGGAGAGAATTTTGAATAAAACAAAAATTATTTGAATATATCATTAGAAATTAAGGAGTAACAAAATTAGATGTTAAATTAAATAGATGAAAAAAGGGGGGAGATAAATAATAAGATATGGGAGGAGATTTGAAAGTGTCATTAAAAAATAAAATAAACACTATTATAAAAAGGGGTTTTTAGGAAATTAAAGGGGGGGAGATAAAACATAAAAAACTTTAAAGGAGGAAAATAAAAACCAAATACATAGGTAGATTAATAGATAAAGTGAGATGAGAGAGAATTAAAGGAAAGTTGTCAAGGGGGGATAGAAACATATAAATGGGGGAGGAGGGAGGACATAGATAAAATGGTCAAAAAGGGGGATTCCTAATGGTCAAGATGATGAATGGTGGGTTTTCAGGATTGGCTCAACTTAGTGGGAATTATTAGGATGTTTCTCGATTTCCAGGGATTCTCGAATGAGACGGGAGGGGTAATGAGGAGAGGAGGCTAAAATTTTCATTTGGTCAAAGAAAATAATGTGGATATAGTTAATATAATTTTTTATTTTTATTTGATAATCAAATCTTTTGAAATGTAAATTTTTAATTATTTAAACTGGATTTAGGAGTTGTAGTTTTACTCATGTTTGACAACATAAGTATTCCAATAGAGGACAAACCCATTCAATAACCACTAACAAAACCACATCAAAGATAAACAAACCAATGTTTTTATGTGGTAAAACATTGTGGGGAAACATCCATAGCCCCAACCAACATGGTCACTTGGAGCAATTTATTAATGGAAAATAAAATATAACGGAGAGATTTACAAGAAATTTTCTCATAATCGATCATAAAAAAAGACCCTCCAAGCTATTTAAATAAAGTTCAAGGATTAATCAGGTTTCAAGCCACAGATCAATGTAGCCATTAAGATCGAGTAGAATATGAATTGTCAGATCACTATATGTCAGGAACATATCATGACTGTAAAATTACCTAACTACAAATGCATACTAAGGAAACTGACTTTTACCTAATGACACATTAGACCAAGTTGATCTTAACTAACTCCTTAGTGTCCAAATATCCTAACATTCCCCCTTAAGAACAACTTGGGATAGGATTGAAATATTTACAAAGGTGACACAATAAGAGAAGGAAGGATGAATTAGATCATATCCCACCTTAATGACAATTTCCTGAATTCCTAACATAGATCGAAGCTTGGAAAACTTCATTTTTGTAAGAGACTTTGTGAATATGTCAACAACTTGATCTTTTGTAGGCTAAAAGAGCACTTCAATAAATCAATCATGAATGAGATTTTAGATGAAGTGCATGTGTAGCTCGATGTGTTTGGTGCACTAATGTTGTTTTGGGCCTTTGGCGAACTTCATGGCACTCTGATTGTCGCACCAAAGAGTTGTTGGATGTTTCTCCTAGAATCCAAACTCTTAAAGGATTTACTGAAGCCACAAGTATTCTTGTCTTGCATTAACCACTACTTGATACTCTACTTTTGCTGAAGAAAGAGAAATATTTTGTTGTTTCTTACATGCCAAAGTGATAGGTCATCAACCAAGGATTAAACCATAACCTGCAACAAAATTTTGATCATCAGGGTTGTCGACCCAATTTGAATCAATGAAATCAACCAATAAAGGAGTCCCCCTTGAGTTGTAATGTATTCTAAAATGAATTGTACCTTGAACATACCAAAGTATCCGTTTAGCCTCTTTGTAATTACTTTTATGGGGTATTTTCATATACCGGGAAACAAGAACAACAACAAAGAAAATATTAGGATGGGTATGAGTCAAATATAAGAGGATACCAACTAATTGAAGGTACAAAGTGGCATCAAATTCGGGAGAAGTTAATGTGGAAACAAGTTTGACTCCATACTGGAAGGGAGAAGGGGTTGGTTTATAATATTCCATGTGAAAGCGACAAACAAGGTCACAAACATACTTAGACTAGGAAACAAAAATCCCTTCCTTGGTTTGCAAAACTTGGAGGCCAAGAAAATACTGCAAATAGCCCAAGTCGCCCATTTCAAATTTCTTCTTAAGGATGGTTTTCACATGGTTTAAAAGTTTTAGGTCATTACCGGTGAGGATAAGGTCATCAACATAAAGAACATGGATTATGAGATGGATTCCTACTTTCTTGGTATAAACATTAGGGTCAAAATGACATCTAAAAAATCCACTATCAAGAAGAAAGCAATCCATTTTGGCATACCAAGATCAAGGAGCTTGCGTAATACCATAAAGATATTTCTTAAGGTGACAAACAATGATGGGGTCATTCTGGACATAGCCAGGAGGTTGTTCCATTTATATTTTTTCTTGCAAATCCTCATGCAAGAAGACAGATTTAACATCCATCTGATGGACCTCCCATTTATGTGAGACAACAAGGGAAAGAACAAGGTAGATGGAATTCATTTTGGCTACGGGAGCAAAGGTTTAATTATAGTCAATGCCTTCAACTTGAGAGAATCCTTTGGAAACTAACCAGGCCTTGTGTCTTTCAACACTTCCATCTAATGCATACTTAGTTTTATACATCCATTTACATCTAACAAGTTTTTTTCCTTTTGAAAGAGGCACAAGATCCCAAGTATTGTTTTCCATTAAAGAACGATACTGTTCATTCATTATTGTATCCTAATCCAGATGACCTGAAGCTTATGTAAGTGTCTTTGGATCATGAGTATCTAAAACTTGAGTGAAAAGAGAAGAGGATCATTGGAACTGTGAACATGTTCGATGTTGATATGAAGGACCACCGACAATATCTCTAGCTTCTTCTTGAGTTGAATAAACCCATCGGGGAAGTTGTGGTGTTGGTGCATTTTCATGTTCAATGGACTCATCTAGAGGAAGGTGAGAAGGCGGAGGTGGATTTTCATCCTCATTGTCATCATCTGAAAAGTAAGAAACTCAAATAGGAACAGAAGATGACACAAATGTCGAAGATGGTTCACAATCCAAAGAAGGCACACACATTGAATTAGGCTCGCGGGCCAAGAGATTTTCATTAAATTTAACATCTCTTCTAATAATAATTTCATCGGAATGAGGTGGAAGAAGTCTATAACCTTTGAAATCTTCAGAATAACCAACAAAAATACACTTCTCACTTTTAGGTTGTAAATATTTCTTTCTCTCATCAAGAATGTGAGCCCATTCTACACTACCAAAGACACATGAATAGCTTACATCTAGCTTAATTTTATTTCATGCTTCTTCCAATTTTATATTTTTTAGAGCCTTTATGGGAATGTGATTTACTATATTACTTTGAAAAAATTGCCCACACCATATAGATTTTAATGTACATATCAAATTTATAAGCAAATATGCATAGTAATTGGTAAAAATGAAATTAGATGAGTTGAATTTCACAAATTCCTTGATCTTACCCGGAGAGAAACGAGCCAAGTATTAGAAATACAAAACATGTATAGAAATAAACAGAGTGAATAGTCTAGAAATACGTTAACAAAGAAAATATATTCAAAACAGTTTAAACTCAATGTAAGAGATCTAATCCTAATAGGACACTTTCTATATTTTTATGAATGAGTTATTTTTTACTAAATACATTTTATTTTATTTTTATAGATATTTAATTAATAATATTTTTTTTTATTGTTTTTAATTTAGAGTTATTAATTATTATTATTACATATTATTTTATTATTTTTATTTATTTTTATAAATGTTTAATAAGTCATTTTTAATTTCTTTGCATAGGGTGTTAGGGATATGTAGTAGGTAGTGAATAATTGGCAAAGGGAACATACATGTCTAGATGGAATAGAGAAGTGTTCAGTACATGGGGTTTAGACAAATTAGTGATTAATGTATTTTTTAAAGCTTTGATAAGTGAGATTATCATATCACATGTATTTGCTAACACTCTAAGTAAAAGATACATTTTTTGGGTTTTTGTTGACTAAATCTAGAGGCTAAAGCTACTCTCGAGATTGACTTCTCTAGATAATTATGAGAGATTCCATGAAAGAAGCAAATAAGCTCCAAAGACAATGAATCTTTTGTCTAAACTATTTCTGAGCAAAGTGGCTATGCCAATAAATCGGGTTAAATACATTCTCATTAAATCAAAACATTAATTAGAGTGTAATGCTAAAACACTTGAAGCAAAGGTAAATCTTCTTCAATTTCTTATTGTTATTTATTACAATGATTTCATAATGTAATGTGATTGTTTCCATTTGGACAAATAAAATTTCTTATTGTTATTTATTACAATGATTTCAGAATGTAATGTGATTGTTTCCATTTGGACAAATAAAATTATCTCAGGGAAAACTTAATCCTTTATTGCTACCCCACATGCACAATGAGAATACATTTCTTGTGATTTTGTGATTTATATAACATGTTTGGCTTGAGAATTGACTTAATAAACCTAGAAAAGATAATTTTATGAGAATATTAATTTAAGTGAAATCTTCTTAGAGAATGACGAAATTGTCAATGAAACCAAAGAGACTAAAATGTGGATTCTAAAAGCCAAGAGAGCGCTGGAAGGTTAAGAGCCACCTTATTTATAAATAGAGTTTATGTATCCAAACAAAGAGTGTTTTTTCTTGATATTGTAAGATTTGTTATCGATTTCTAATGTGGCTATGCAATTAATATAGATTTTTCTTGTTGTTTAAGTGGTGTATTGGAAGGTTATGGAAATGGATTGTTGTTTGATGTAGACACCCTTCACGTCTGGTATATGTTCTTGGTTACTCTTATTTTTATTTTGCTAACATGGATATGATTTTGATTGTAGGTTCCCCTAGGCTTACTATTAGTGATTTGCAATTTATGTAGTCTTAGTATTGTGAACTTATTCCTAGTTATTGCTTGCGTTCACTCCTACTAGCTCCATGCCTTAATTGTTTCCATATGATTAGTCCAGACACTTCCATCTTGCATTCACATTATACATTTTGTATCTTTGATTTACCTTCATAAAACCAACAATGACACCAAGACAATAAATATCAAAAAATAAATGTAAGTTATCTCCAGCGATGAATAAACAAAAAAAATAAAAATAAATTATACACACACATATATAATAAACACATAAACCATATCCCAACCATAAATCTAGTCTTAAAATTAAGGCAGGGACTAGTTGCTTTGCATCTATCTCCCTTATTTATAATCAAATGGTAACTAAGTCTTAAATTTAAGGTTTATAAGATACTATTTTAGATTTCAGAAGTAATTAATGAGTTAAAGTTTATATATATAATTTTGTTTTTTAATAAAATAGGTGAAATTGGTTTAAATATTTTAACTAGTATAATAAAGTGAAAAAAATGACATTACATTTTTAGAATTTGTATTAAAAATTTGTCACCGACTTTATTTACATTAGTTAATATTTTTAGTTTTGTATTTTTATATTTTCTTTATATTATTTTAGAGATATTTTGAGAATTTATAGGATTATATGAAGAAATATTAAAAAAAATTATATTCATAATTTTGATCAAATTTGTTTTAAAAATAATTAATTAACAATAATAAACAAAAATATATATTTTTAATTTCCTTGTCATGCCTAGAATATGGCTCATAGTGAATGTCTAAGTTGTTTGATATTCACATTGGATAATGAGATATGAGTGATTTCTTTGATTACATAAGCAATAACAGTAGGCTATGGTTAAGTGGAAGAATGATAATAGTAGTCCCAATAAGCATTGAAGTTTCAATTTAATTTAATTGATCATAGCCCACCACGTCGCTTGTAAAAAATATATGTTTAAATAAGGGCGTGGAAAACCATATTCAATACTTGGATATTTTTTGAAATTTATTGTTATGTGCTATTCATCATGCCACTCTCTCAGAGCATTTTATGCATCAAACTCCACCTTGCTTCACTACTACATATGGGTGCAAAAACCGACATCGCACTCTGACAGTATCGATGAAATCGGTCGTACTGTCAGATTTTACTTTCATTTTTTGTATTTTATTTTAAAAATCCTCAACGTTCATTGGATATTCAATGAATTCAGACTCCGTCGAATATCCAACATTTGACCAAGTCAATGATCTATGTTTCTCCATATCGACATTGATAAAGTCAATATTTTTTCCCATTAAACAACGTCTCTCTAGTCAACAACCATCAGAAGTCCGACGAAAAAGTGATATACAATTAAAAAGTTCGGAATATTAGAGACGGTCGATGTTGTTGCTAATATACTAGTGATGTTTTGCAGAGGTTATAGGGGATACTTTTTTGTCAGATTACAAAATTTTGTATTTTGTTAATTGCATTACAAATAGTTAAACTACTAAGGTTGATTTTTGAAGATAATCATCACTGAAAGTTTGGTAAGGAAAAATGTCATATAACATTCCTCCAAGAGGACAAGGAGATGTGAGATCTGCATTGGAGGCTTTTGGTGATCGAAAATCTTATTTCCCTTGTAAAATATGCAAGGGCTATAATAGAAGGATACTTTTAATAAAAATAGCTAAACGACATTGTAGAGAGTATGGACACCTTGAAGGCGAGCATGAATATCGTCCCTTGGTAAGTTATTCATTATATTTATTTTTATTGTAGATTGTTTTTGTAAACGTTTATACATTAAATGTAGAAGAAAAATAATGTACTCTCTTTTCTTTATGGATATATTCTACGCACACAACAAATTGAAATTAAGTTAAGAAGAGAAGAAGTAGAATAAGATGCGGATTTTAATTAGGGTTTAGGGTAAGGTTTAGTGGTTTAGGGGTACTGGGTGTAAGGGGTTATGGGTTAAGATTTTAGTAGTTTAAGGGTTAATAAGGCCATATTATGGCTCAGTGGTTATGGGGTTACGGGTTAATAGGTTAAGGTTTAACGTAGGTTTAGGGGGTTTGGGTCCTAGGGGATTTATAGGTTAAAGGGGTTTTAGGGAGTAGGGGTTAGGGGTTTAGGGTTTAAGGGGCTTAGGGTTAGGGATTAATGGGTTAGGTCGGGTTAGGGGTTAATATTTTAGGGGCTTAGAGGGTAAGGGGTTATTGGTTAATGGTTTTGGGTTTCAGGTTTAGGGGTTTAAGATCTTAGGGGGAATGTGGTTAAGGTGTTAAAGATTAGGGGGATATGGTCAAAGGGGTTAGGGTCTAGGGATTAAATGGTTAGGTTTTAATGGTTTAGAGGTTATGGGTTGGTTAAGGTTTAGGGATTAGAGGGTTGTATAAGCTCTCAACCTCTTATAAGTCATGGTCTCCAAGTTGTGGGAAACTTTTCATCAACTTAAAAGTCATGGTCACCAAGTGAAATCAAGGAAGAATATGACATAATGATGAAGGAGAAATAAGAATAGGTGTTTTTTGTTGGTTGTGACTATATATCTCACAAAGTGTCTCTCTTTCTACATGTCAATAAAAGCAACATTATTCCTATATTTTTTCAACATATTCATAAACATCTTGATAAATTGCACAAGCTTCATCATTGATTTGTTGTCTTTGTTTCTCGTCCTCACCTAAGTTGATTTCTCCATATAGAATACCAACTCCTAAGTATCCCTAACCCTTGGATGGCCAATAACCTGTTAACCCCTAAGCCCCTATCCCTTAATCCTTATAAACCCCTAAACCATTAAGTACACCTATCCTTGACCCCTGATTACCCCTTAAACCCTAACCCCTAACCCCTAATCCTTCAACTCCCAACTCCTTATAAATTAAATCGTGGTCTCCAATTTAGGCCAGGGAAAGTTTCGATCCACTTAACACTTGTGGTATCTAGGTGAAATCAAGAAAGAATATGACATAATGATGAAGGCGAAATAAGAATATGTTGTTTTTGTTGGTTGTGACTATATATATCACAAAGTGTCTCTCTTTCTATATGTTAAGAAAGTAACATTTTTCCTATATTTTTTCAACATATTCATAAACATATTGATAGATTGCACAAGCTTCATCATTGATTTGTCGTCTTTGGTTCTCGCTCTCACTAGTTAAGTTGGCTTCTCCATATAGAATACCAACTCCTAAGTACCCCTAACCCTTGGATGACCAATAACCTATTAACCCCTAAGACCTTATCCCTTGACCCATTATAAACCCCTAAACCATTAAGTACCCCTATCCTTGACACCTAATTATCCTGGCTTAAACCCTAACCCCTAACCCTTGGACCACTAATGTGTTAAGCCCCAATACCTCAGCTCTCTGCCCCTTATAAATTAAACCGTGGTCTCCAAGTTGGGCTGGGGTAATTTTTCATCCAGTTAAAACTTGTGGTCTCCAAGTGAAATTAAGAAAGAATATGACATAATGATGAAGGAAAAATAAGAATATATTGTTTTTGTTGGTTGTGACTATATAGCTCACAAAGTGTCTCTCTTTCTACATGTCAAGAAACGTAACAATTTTCCTATATTTTTTCAACATATTCATAAACATCTTGATAAATTGCACAAGATTCATCTTTGATTTGTTGTCTTTGTTTCTTGCTCTCACTTAAGTTGTCTTTGCCTTTGTATTTGTTGTCCTTTCTTTCCTATATTATATTTGTAAACGGTTGTATCATTTTAATATTTGTTATATACACTAATATTACTTGATTATTTGTAATTATAAAGGAACGATGCCCTAGCGCACTACCCGTGGAGGAAGACGTGGTTGTACAAGCGCATGTTCAGGAACATGGAGTGAATATTGAAGATCAATTTAATGATGCTATGGACGAAGATGATGATGCTAATAACACAGTTGAAGAATACGGGAAAAATATATTGATCCAGGAGACATTTAATAATGCTGGAATGGATGACGATGAAGACTAACTTGATGGTGTTTTTTATATACTTGTACTTGAAAAGGAGACAAAACAAGTCTTCTTTCTACTATATTGTTGATGGTGAACTTAAAGGTTATGAATGGTTTTTCAAACACTTGTGTCACACATCTCCTAAGGTATGTAATATATTTTGTCACATTTAGTACATGATGATAAAGGTTTTCTTTTTTCCTCTATTTGTATTGTTAGTTGACCATCTATAAAATTTGGAGGCAATATGTAGGATTAATATTCTTTACATTAACCAATATTGATTTTTTATGTCGTGGATTGTTAGGTGAATTTATGTTACCATCGTCAAATGTTTTATGTCGCACATACCAAGATTTACATGCCATTATGAAAGATATTGGACTGGAGTATCAAGTTATTCATGCTTGTCCTGATGATAATATTTTATATTATGGAGAACAAGCATCAAAAGAAGAATGCCTAAAATGTCAAATTAGTAGATATCAAATAGATCAAGTAACACAAAAGGTGCCCTGCAAGATACTTCGTTATATTCCCATAATTCCATGTTTGCGACGATTGTTCAGATGCAAAAGCATATCACAATTTATGGATTACCATGCAAAGAATAGAAGTAAAGATGGTGTTCTTCGAATTCCTGCAAATGGATCTACATTTAAGAAGATAGAGGAAATAAGGCCACATTTTAAATTCAAACCTCGTAATATTAGTCTTTCATTGGCACTTGACGATGTCAATCCATTTGGAGAGCTCAAATCTACTTACTTGGTGTGGCCTGTTTTTGTTATCAACAATAACATTCCTCCATGGATGTCAATAAAGAGAGAGCACATAATGTTGGCAATGATTGTTCCAGGTATTTGTTTAGAATAATTTTTTTTAACACGGTAACATCTCATTTGTCTTTTTTGTTTCATAATTATGTCTTATATTTTTTTGTTTACTAATATATGTTCAATTATGTCTTATAATTATGTTTGATATTTTTTAATTTACTCATATATGTAGTAATTATGTATTGTATGTTCAATCAATTAGGTAAGTACCTAGTGAAAGATATAAATGTATATATCGATCTTCTTGTCGACGAGTTACTAGAGTTATGGAAGGGCATCACTATGTATGATATCTCTAGACCAATAGGTGTGCAAAGGGAATTTCAATTCCATGCAATACTTGTATGGACAATTCACGATGCCCTAAGGATAACACATTTATGTGGTATGTTATAACATTACACTACACTTTGACAGTGTTCAATTTTATGATGTTCATATCATACATGTTTTTTTATATAGTCCCTTCATTAAACATACTTCAAATGATTGATATACAATTTAATCCATCTATTGCAAGTCTTCAAACAAAGGGTAAATTTGCATGTCCGGTTTGTGGTCCTAAGATGAAATCTCATCATTCAAGAAGTTTAGGAAAGGAGGTGTTTGATGAGTATAAGCACTTCCTCTCTAATAACCATAGGTATCAAAGTACAAAGAAACATTTTTTCAATGGGAAAGAAGAGACTATATTAAAACAACGAAGAAGGACACCTTGTCTATGGCATTTGCAATATAATATAAATTGTCAAGGTATGGATCAAATCATCTATGTATCATACATGAAATGTTTGGAATATTTTGTATTTTTATTTCATTTTGTTCATTGTACTAATTGAAAAGTATTGTTGTAATACATTTAATTTATATGCTTTACCTTGAAGGTATTCATGAAGGAGTTAATAATGGGGCACTTCCATGAGGAATGAAAACTTATCCTGTACAATTTAGTAGGCTCCCCTATTATGAACACCTAGAAATTGTTCATTTGTTTGATACAATGCACATTGGGAAGAATGTAACAGAAACGCTATGGCAAATCTTAGATGGAAGGAGTGACATTTTTTTTTTTGTCAAGATTTGTAATGACATCAAGGAGGCCAATCATGCAATGCAAAGTGTGATTCATTCAAATAGCGATGGAGACCAAAAAATAAGCGCCCTTCCATGGTTATTAATAGAGCAACAAAGAAAGGATGTAAAAGAGGTTATTGAAAAAATTAAATTTCCCACTGGATTTTCTTCAAACATAAAGAATATCCTAACAAAGAAAGGTGAATTAGGTGGGGTAAAACCTCATGATTGACATACCTTGATTAAGGTAATTATTTTGGTGTATATATTTCTATATTGGTGAAACATCATGTTAGTGTTTTTTTTTCTACTAATTTGGGAATAAATAATGATTCATTTTTTTTTGTTACAGTATGGTCTACCTCTATCTCTCCCAGACAACTTTGACAACAATGTCAAACAAGTTATATATGACCATGGAAAGTACATGAGGTAAGTGGTGATTTATATGCAAAGTGTAATTTGTTCAATTTGTTGTACAACTTATATTTGATTGCATGTGTTTTACTTGTAATCTAGTACTATATTTTTTTCATTGAAACATGTGATTTGATTGCATCATTTGTAGATGGTTGTCATATAAATAAATCTATAAAGAAGATATAAAGTATTGGAGGAGATAAATTACCCATCTACTGTGTGAAATTCAAAAGTATCTACCTTCGACATTTTTCAATGCACAAGAACACTACCTCGTACCCCAAGTTAATGATATTGAAAAGTATGGACATGTACACACAAGGTCAATGTGGATGGTTGAGAGGCATTTGAAATTATTGAAGGCTTTGGTTAGACAAAGAGCACATCCTAAGGGTTCTATGATAGAGGGATATATGGTATATCAAACCGTGGTTTATATTACCCAATATATTCCTAAAATAATTGCAAGAATCAATGTGGATCACATTTGGGATGTCAAATCCATCACCAAATTTGAAGGGGAGCACCTATTGGGGAAAGGTAGAATGGGGAAAGTGACATGTAAGTAGATGGTGGGGATTTAAAATATATTTGACTCTTTTTATTTTATTTTATGTATATCTTACTTATTTAATTTTTAGTCTTCCTATATAATCCATTATTATGAAGGTATACCATGGTAAATGGTTATATGTGAATTGTTTGCATTTGGGATGTCAACTCCAACAAATTTGAAGGAGAACACCTATTGGGGAAAGGTGGAATGAGGAAAGTGACATGTAAGTAGATGGTGGGGATTTATAATACATTTGACTTTTTGTTTTTATGTATATCGTACTTATTTAATTTTTAGTCTTCTTGCATAATCCATTATTATGAAGGTATACCATGTTAATTTATTATATGTGAATTATTTTATTTTAATACAGCGGGTCGAGAGTGGGATGCAATTAATTTATACATTGCAAACAATCTTGATTGGATTAAGGTATGGATTGAATGATCTATACAATCTAATAATGGTACTTTATCATGGTATGGAGTGGATACATTGGTCAAGGAAGCTGAATGTAAAGGAGATATCAGTCTTACACAGAGGGAAATTGATTTAGCATATAGTTTAAAATATAAACAAGAAATCATATTCACCCATACTATTTAGTTTTTTTAAATATTATATTGATGTATATGGCATGTTTTTTTTCTTAATTTGCATAATTTCCAAGTATAAATATGTTTACCAACTGAAAATGCATTTTTTTACGTGTCTTGCATATTTCAGTTGAAACACCAAAAAGCTATGTGGTGCAATGGCTGCAAATTTCACATCAAAAAGTTGGATGAAAAGATGAAAACTTATGATAGTGGGATAACTGCAATATTTCAAGTTACTAATGTTTCCTCTAGAAGTGACAAACATCTAGAAGTCTCTAAAAATCGATACTATGGGTTTTTGGATGATATGCTTGAGTGTGAATTTAAATCCTTTAAATTAGTTATGTTCAATGTCAAATGGTACCGGCTAAGAATGAATGAATGAATGAATGTGATCCTAATAGAACTGTTAATCATCATGCTAACAGATTTACCATGGTTAATACAAGGAATGTTGATATAAGATTAGAGCCTTGTGTTCTTCCAAGACAATGTGAATAGATGTTTTACTCAGAGGTTCTAGGTAGAGGGGGTTGGTGATATTTTGTTAGATATGATCCAAGAGGAAGTTCAGTAAAGTATAATGTAGCGGAAGAAGATTATGTAGAGGAGCAGTTAGTTCATGTGTCAGACAAATACATCATAGAAGTTCAAGGAGATGTTCTAGGCAATGTTCTGGCTGAAGATGATATCGATGATGTGTTATATGAAGAAATTGAAGAAGTCGAACCAAATGTAGGAGACAATGTTCCCGATGATGATATAGATGATGACATGATTGGAAATAACGACATTGATGATGATGTTGATATGGCCAATCCTTTCAACATCAATTTTGAACTGGATGATATAGATGTTGAGTTGGATGAAGAAGAATATTAATGATATCGAAATGTTGAAATGTATGAGGTATGTATTTATATGTTTTCAGTTGATTTGTTCTCTTTCATTTACCTTAAATTTTTGTTTTCTTAGTTTCTATGCTTGATTCTTACTATGTTGCTTTCAAATATTTTATGGTAGATCAATTGGGTATTGGGAAATTATTGAGAGTGATGTGAGGGGGGGTGGGAGGGGGGGAATATGAACTTCCACCTTCATGTGTTTTGCCTTGTTCACTAGAGAATATATTATTCTTGAAACCAAGAGAAGCTCATTCAAGTTTATACCATCATCTCCAATTTTAACTTTCATTCGTCTAACAATTTTCAAGGTTGTCCATTTACTAATTAGTGGAAATTATGCTTTAATTTGACCCCACATAGAGTGACCCGTGAATGGGGCCAATGTTGAATTTTTTTTTCAGATTGTGCTTGTATGCATTGAAATTTGACATGGTTATAGTAGATGCATGTGTTGATGGTATGGGAGGGTTTCAATGAAAAAAATTGTAACATAAATGTGAATGAGATGAAATTATCCATCATTTTATTTTTCATATTTGTTATCATTGTATTTTGGTAAGTTTTCAATGAACATATTCATCATTCCTATAACATCTTCGTCAGAACTTTCCAGAAACAACGACTAGTGAAAGGGGCCAACATTGATTTTTTTCAAACTAGGTTTCTCTAAGTCATGGACATGGTATGAGGAGGAACTATAAATGTATTAAGGCATACAATATTATTTTAGGACTCCCAAACCATGCATAGGGTCTAAAACCACCACATATGCCCTATAAATGAAATCTTTGGGCTATGCGTCATATTGGCACCATTACAAGGTTTTATGAACTATATATGACTCTTAAGGTTTTGTTCATGGTATATGGATAAAAAAAGTAGTATTCAAGGACCTAAAGGATGCTTTAAGATATCATATATCATGCACAAGGTCTAAAACCAAGAGAAGCTCATTCAGGTTTATACCATCATCTCCAATTTTAACTTTGGTCCGTCTAACAATTTTCAAGGTTCTCCATTAATTACTAATTAGTGGAAATTATTCTTTAATTTGACCATGCGCAAAGTGACCTTTGAATGGGGCCAATGTTGAAATATTTTCAGTTTGTGCTTATATGCACTGAAATTTGACATGTTTATAGTATATGCATGCGTTGATGGTATGGGAGGGTTTAGAGACTCAAATATGAATCACACAAATAATTCAACAATAAAATGACAAAATTACAACATAAATGTGAAGGGAGTCACAAATTGGTCCCATAAAGAAAGATATTTTCCCAAACAAGTGCCTCAAATTATCTACTAAATCCAAATCCGTGACCAAGGACCAAGGGGAAGAGGACAGAAAAAAATGGGGAACCCTACCTAAGCACTAAGGAAGGAAAGAGGCAATAGAAAAAAACAATTAGTGTTGAACTAGCAAAGGTAATAGGATAAGGGAGACAATGTTGGTTCAATGCGAGTGAAGGCATCAGGCGTGCCCAATGCTAGTAAGGAATTGATAAGAGCACATAGGTTACAATGTTCATGGTGAAGCGTGAGCGAAGGAATCTTGCAATATACATCAAAATCCACTAGCATGAGGCTAGTGTGAGTGATAATACAACCTATTATGTCAGTATCATGCTAGTGTATCATGATAATTCACACAAAATCAAGTTTTGGTTCATAAGGTGATTTAGTGATCGAAGCAAGCATAGAATGTGGTGGTTAGAATAATTAATGCATCGATTGATAAGTAAATCAAGCATCATTAAACTTATAAGCTATTATAGGTTTGAGTAGGCATGCATCCATGCTAACTATTATAGAAATTTACTTGAGTATGCATGCATCTATATTAACTAACATAGCTATTTATGTTTCTTTTGTTCTTGTGTCACTATGGAGAATAGGTCATTAACAAAGGTTTTTAAAGATATGATTCAATTTTCCTTGTTAGAGTGAACATGGAGCAAGTAACAGGTTTGGCTTATCACTAGCTAATCGAAGTGCAAGCTAGAAAAGGGAAGTCATCAAACCAAATAGAAAAATAAGCAGGTTTTGAAGCCAAACATGAGAGGATTTTTCCCATGTTACAAAAGAAGAGGACACATGGAATATCCCTCAATGAAGAAACACCAAGTAAAAGGGGAAATGTTATCAAGAAAATGAATAATATTAAATATGATGGTAGAAGTTATGGGAGTTTTTTTCATGGCATGTTTAATATTTATGGATATTTGATTTCTTTTATATTAATTTTGAAGAGGTGTACAAAATTCCAATGGTGATGTTAAAGGGCCCCATAAAAGGGTGGTGGAGAAACATCCAAACTTTATTTGATGTAATCACTTATGAACCTTGAAGGATTAGGATGACTTGAAGATGTTTTGAACTTTTGATGGATATGTTCTCTTTTGAGAATGATAGACAATATGTATTTAATCAATTTTAAGTATACGGGACATTTTGTGCCGACAAAGGAGTACAACCATAAAATGAGACATTGACAACATGGATATTGAATCATCTTCAAAGTTTTGTGTTTTTCAACATTGTTTTGGAGCCTTATATTTAAATTGTTATTGTAGTTACTTAGTTGGATACCATGGAGAATTCCATATTCACCACACTCAAAGTGAATTATGAGAAATAAGAAGAAAGGTTTAACTCATTGTAGGATTTCACTTGGGTATGTGTTCACTTGAGTAACCAGTGGAAATTTTCATGGGTTTTCTAGAACAACAACTTGGGCATGTGTTGTGCATTTCATTTCTTATCCAAATTTTGATTTCCATCGCTCTCATTCCAAAGGTAGAACATTGCTCTTGATCTTCATTAGACTATCACCATTTTGAGTACCATCTATTTGGAGACCTCAACATACTCTCTGTTTATTTAACTAGAAGCATGCCATTGTATGTGTATGGGTTCTTTTCTCATATTTCCACCTAAGTTGAATGAAACGTTGAAACATGTATTAGCTTTAGAAAAGGGAATGCCTAGAAACGTGACGCCCCTCCAAACGGGTACATCGAGGGATACACGGTGTGTGTGTAATAATAATAACAATAATATAATTTTAAGTTCATGTCCAAGCTAGACACCAAATTGGTGTATGATACCCCTTGTTTGTGGGACAAGCGACCCCCTCCGCACAACCATTTGACTGCTAAATTCTAAATAGGTATACATACCCTACACCCCTCTAGATTTGAACTTGTGACCCCTTAGGAGGAAACAAATGTTCTTAACCATTAATGTGTGTGTGTGTGTGAAGCATAAAAAACCCTAATCTATGGAAAATGGAGACATTTTAACCTATAATTTATTTCTAAACCTACCTACCTACCTACAAATGAACATATCATTCTTGTTTTCTTGCAAGATGATGTGTTATTTAAAAAAACTATATATTAGGGTTTTTTTGTACGTCTTGTTGGAGCCTCCCTTGTATTATTTTTACCCTTCACAATTTTCAATCTTCGACGCTTGGAATCTAAAGAGGTCCTTTTGATTTTCCCCTCCTCTGAAATTTTGAAAAAACTCTGCAAACTTGTCGAATAAGCAACGATGCTTTTTCTCCCCTCAAAATAGGTCTACTTTTGTAAGAACGTTCGATCTTTCGGTTTTGTTTCGGGATCTCGCAAGTCGGATACCTTAATCTTTGAATTCACACGTCCTGAGTCACGAAACGATGAACTCATTTTAAATCTTCACTCAAGACAGAAACCTGGGTAAAGTTTTTTAACTCAATGATTAGACGTCGTCAGGGTTTCACGCCTCGGTGTTCGTCAAACCCAATTGTTCTTCCTTACAGTCCCGAGAGCCGAGAATGCAAGGTACTTGTGGGTTAACCCGGTCAAAGATTAAAGGTAAAAAGTTAACCATGCTTAAAATGGTTCTCAGCGTTTCACCACTCGGTGCTATCTTTTCGAAAATCATGGTGTCTAAAACTCCGACTCACGAAGCCGCAATGTGATTATACTATGATTAATTAATCATCTAATCCAAGTTTTTATTAATCCTAATTCAGTCTTAATTATCGCTATCTCGCAGTTTCGTGACTCGGCATACTAGTCTCCCAAAATTTTATCTTCGAAGTTCTGAGTCGCGATACGGCGAGTAAAACGATTATGAAATTAATCATGCCTTAAATCACGATTATCTTTAATTAAGACAAAATCAGTACTTGCAGTCTCGCAAGTTGAAGGCTCAAAATGTTGAAAGGAAATCCACGATGTTGTGAAAAGCCGAGAAAATTATTAACGTTGCTAGGTGTGAATATTTTAAAATAAAGCAAGATATGTCCTGCACATCGAGGTGTGTGCTTTTCCCGAGGTAGCTACTTGCTCTCCATACCTCGACTTCCTGTCAAAACCGCCAAACATATATGACATTAATGAAGAATTAGGGTGAATCCACGAATAAGTAAGATCGGATTTTACGCAATAAATTTGTTTCTAATTGCGATTTGACAGACTTATTTCGAAGAGTACAAAATTTTCAAATATATACGGGAGCCTCATTTTATTATAATGAAAACATTTTTCATAAACACGCAGAGCTCGTCATTTTCCGAGTGAACTAATTTTTGCATGTATACGCAGGTTTATCACAGAAGAGCGAAAACGCAAGCCTTAGTTATGGCTCCACGGAAAGCAACAAAGGCTAATGTCGAGGATGCAGGGCAAGGTTCAGATAATGTATCCGACACTTCACCTCGGAGTGGCGGCTCGGTTCCTAGCTGGTCGCTTGTTTCAGATATTCTACAAACCGAGTTGGTAAATTATTTAGACTCAGACGACAATGAAAAGGACGATTTGAACACTAAATACAAGATTTTCGTTCAATTTGGAATGCACAAGGTGGCAACCAGACCACGGTTTCTACCCTATTATGATATGATCCGATGGGCATTGGATCACATAGACTTACCCACTCGAACCATCATAAATGACTAGCGGGTCACAGTCGGGACTTTTAGACCGAAGCACATCCAAACCATGTATAAGCTCCCGGCAACATCTGAATACATGTATGATGCTAAATTCCTGGAGAAATTCAAACAGAAGGAGTGCATTGAATATGACAAAACCATGCCCGGTTTGATTAAATATTGGGTTTTGCGCACTGCGAAGTTCAGAGCAAATGAACAGGGCGTATATTCTATCGCCTCTTTGGAGCCACAGTATAAATATGTGGCCATGATGACATGTCAGATTTTTGGGAGAGAAGACACCTCGCATTTCTACATCGTGTGGGTGCCTCTCATATTTTAGGTTGCAGAAGGTTGCTCGTTTAATTGGGCAAAGATGCTCTCAGACAGTCTGGCCAACAGGGTCACAGAGTACCGGGAGCAAAAGGAAAGCGGGAAACCATCCTCATTTTTCATGTCTGCGTATATCATGGATGTGGTATGTTCCATGACACCATTACCTTTGATGAGTTGGGATTGAAATCCAGCCCATGAAAAAATTGTACATGAGTATCACGACAAGCTGTGGGAAAATAAAGCGGACAAATTTATTTACGAAATTTTCAACTGGGTGATGGTGCCCCTGCACATTAACATTTTTGGTCTTTTGCCACCTCGTATCTCAGACAACATTACTGCAAATCTGAGTGGTATAGCAGACTGGTATGTAGAAGCAGAGTTTTCCTATTTCAGAGTTTTCGGAGCTGCTGTTCCCCCGCTTGCACTGCCACTGTTCATCCCCGACAAGCTGGCTTGTCGCGAGATTGCCTGACAAACAGTGATTGGCGGGGTGAGTAGAGAGCTCAAAGAATCTTCGAAGAAGGTATGGTCGTTTTTCCCTGTTCGGCTAAATTCTTATTCTTTATTGGATTTCGGGCATGCTAAAGATGAGGCTGCAGCCCTGGAAGACCTGAGTTTGGTCTCTATTGAATATAAAAAACATGATCCTCAGAAAATTGTAAGTAACCATTTAGCTAACTGTGGGCTGAAGAGGTTTGAACACGAGTTTTCACCCTTGGATGACATTTTCCGAGGAGCGGGATCTTATGGGGAAGTGCTAGTTCGGATTCGATCTTTAGCACCTGAAGACATGGCCTCTGTATTAAAATTTGAGGAAACCAGATGAAAGTGTCTTCCTGCTGTGTTGCGAGGAGGGAGCCCGGGCGCTTCTGAGACAGAACCGAAGGATGATGAAGACCCCAAAGAGACAACTTCTGGTTCCGGAAAAATCCATAACGAGGGGGATCAAACGAATAAGCCTGAAGCAGAGACGCAGAATCCGGACCCGCCAGAGACCCAGAATATGGAAACTGAGACAAAGACTACTGAACCTCCGAAGAAGCAGGACTCAGTCGTCACACCAGAAAAGGCAGCGAAACAGATCAGGGAACCCATCACTTCTGTCACCTCCTTGCAGTCGACGCGAGGAAATATAGAAGAAGGATGGATTTTTGATGAGGAGCTGAGGCCTATCAGAGCAGAAGAGCTTCCTCCAAACGAGTTCTTCTTTGAAAAAAAGAGAAAAGTGGTGGTGAAAAGGGAGTTCTACCAGGACGAAGGATCAACCGCTAAAAAATTCAAAGTTATGACCGATGGAAAGAACAGAAAGTATGAGGAATTCGCCACGGAAATTGCAGGAACACTAGGAGTGTATGCATCGGTGAATCAATTCTCGGTTAGGATGTTAAAAAGTTAGCTCAAAAGAAAGAATCGCTTGATCAAGACTCTCGAAGCCAGAATAGCTTCGGCCACAGAAAGCGCTAAAAGTCAGGTGAGTGGGGAAATAGAACTGGCCCGACTAGCTGATAAAAAGGAAATAGAAGTGCTCAAAGCCAAGTTGGAACAAGCCCATTCAGTGATCCGAGACGGTCGGGTGTAGGCTGGTCAGCAGAGGACTATGATTGCAGAGCTACAGGCTCAGGTGGATATCGCTGAAAGTATGGTGATCGATGTCGAGGGGTTTAAATCCCGAGCGACCCAGATTGAGAGAAAGATCTCTTCTGCACAACAAAGTTTGCTCGCCAAAGTAGGAACAATCCGAGAGGATTGTCTGTTGATGCATCGGGTTTCCGAGAACCTGACTGACAAAGAAAGAGATGCGGGAGCGATTCGGGTCGCCTTTCAAGAGGCGGTAATAGCCACGAATGACAGAGTTTCGGCAGGTTCCCCCAGACTCACTCTCCCAGAACAAACTAGAGGTAACATTTTGTTGAAGGATTGGGAACATAACATTACCTTGGGCAAGGAACAAGCCCAAAAAGTGATAAATTCATTAGAAGAAGCCTTCAATTCTATAGAGGGCGAGCTGTTGGTTATGGACACTGGAGGCGATGCCGAAACTTTAATACAGATGAATGTAGAACAGATCTCGCTCGATCTGAAAGAGAAGGAGGAGAGGGATTTAGCAGATATCTCTTAGATAGACAGTGTGAACATGGCTCGAGTTGATGAGTATTTGATTCAACCCAGCGCGCAAATAAGTGCCCTCGACATCGTCGATGCACAAATGGAGGACAAGCTGCCGCAGTTAGCCCGAGAATGCTACTTCGCCGAGGCCAGTTGTCAAGCAGAACCTTCGCAGCTTGTATCTAAATTTGTGGACAGATGTATTGCATACACCGGATCTACGCGAAGATGAACACCTGACACCAAGCGAAGATAGAGTAAGAGAAAGGGAGCAATCGCATTCCTCCCAGTTGTAACTGAATGTGCCTAACTGATTTGTGAGGTTGTATAAATATATCACATAAAGAGAAAGAAGGGGCTGGACCTTTTTGGTATCGATTGTAATAGAGTTTTTGCATTTGAAGAAGTTAATATAAGCAATTTGGAGATTCTCGATTCCATCCAGACTGTGTTACAAGTTTGTTTCTTTGTATTTCATGTTCCATTTCATTCCATTTGTTCATAATTGATGTGCTTTGTTATACTTTAGTACGACCACTACTATAACAAAAGAATTCTGGTTTTCTGTATTTGTTTATTGTTTTTCCTCTGCACCAGCTATCAGCGGGTGTAAGACCAATTTGCACTTTCAGAATTTTATGTTTATTCTTTGCTATGTCAGTTATTTCCTTACTAATTTCCTCCTCTGTTTATATGTGAGTTTTCTCTTTGACAGGAATCTTGCGTTATATGCAGCTAAATGTTTCTCTTTCACATCACACCTTTATATTAAAATATATCACAGTTACGGGAAAGAGCCTTCAAATTTGCATCTTTATTTTATTCCAAAAAACGTAAAATTCTCTTTATTACGACCAAATCAAGACAGCATTTTAATCTCTTTTTAATCCTTTCCTAATCTTACTGTTCCTCCATGACTGTCCTTGTAGCAACACAGCCTAATGTCGAACCTGGATTATCCAACCAAACTCATATCGCCTTAAATATTTTTGACATAATCCTTAAAACTGCTAATTACCGAGACGAACTTGAGCGTTCATGGGCAGCCATTGAACAAGATATAACTACTCAGGAACAGTTGGAAGCTAGACGACGAGAACGTAGAAATCTTCCCTAGTTTCCTATATCGAAGGCTGACATTTTTCCCTTACCCATCTTTCACCTACTTTCGGATGCCTCGACACTGTACGTTTAAGCCTTAGTACAGACTTAGGAACAACATCTTTCTGGCGCTGTTGCCGGTGAGCGAAGTTACGAAATCTTTTCCCTGGGAAAACGACAATTATTTCGTTGAAAGTGCTACTCCTTGATAGTGAACATTGAGTACACACATTTTTAAGGCTTTTTAAATATTTCACTTGGTGACTCCACTAAAACATAAACTGGCTTCTAGTAGAAAGAGTACCAGACAGAACCCAGATGGCAAGCTGATTACCCCTGTTATTGATCCCGAAAAACTTTTAAAGACAAAAAACCAACTTTCCAAGGCTAAGTGCCATTCAAAAACTTCTACTTCACACAGTCCTCTATTTGATACTAAAGATATGACGTCAAACTGCTCTGAAGTTAGGAGTGAGATTATTTCGACTTTCCCATCCATACACGAGGAAAAAGGTCCTTTAGAAAGTTCGTTAACAGTTGACATTCCATATTTTCTTCGACAAAATTTCCCGGTCTTGCCTGATACCAAGAAGGGTGTTACACCCTCTTTTTCTACATCCAAATCAATGGCAGCCGCCGGAGGAGGTGGTGGAGGCGCCCCTAGAGGAGGAGGTGGAGGTCAAGGGCAGGTCCCTCCTCCCAGAGTATTCGAAAAAGTAGCAGCGAGATACGCTCCCCTGGTTTTACCCGTCCCCCTCCATGATTTTCCTGAAAACTACATCAAAAATCTTCCTAAGTTCACTGGGGAGGGAGATCTAACCACAGCCGAGCATATAAATTTCTTTGACCAATTCGCAGACATTTGCAGTATCGAGCATGAAGATGTCTATTTGAGACTTCTTGTCCAGACCTTTGAAGGACCGGTCCGAACTTGGTTTCGGAGCCTACCCGCAACTTCCATCCTATCATATGACACTTTGGAAGATGCTTTCCTAAGACAATGGGGAGAGAGAAAAGATCACTTATATTATCTTACCGAGTTTGGGTCCCTAAAGAAAAAGAACTCAGAAACAGTTATGGAATTTATTCTGAGATTCAACAAACTGTATCATAAGATTCCAGCCGCAGTTAAACCCTCTGAACCCTCAGCCAAAGTAACCTTCGTGGGAGCTTTCAAGACAGATTTCGCCCTACTTCTGCGAGAGAGAAGAGGAGCCACCCTGGATAGAATACAAGACGATGCTGTCGAAATCGAATCTAATATGATGGCTTCGGGAAAATTAAAAGCCAAAGTATAAATAATCAACCGCGAGAATAGATGCTATAGGGAACCAGTGGGTCCTTCAGGCTCGAATAGATACACTGATGACAAAGTAGATGATATGGCCCGAGTAATTAAAGAACTGTCCAACAAAATATCTAGGATGGAGTTAGACCAGTTTAAGGCTGATTCTTCAAACAAAAAAGACCTCAGGAGAAACCCAAATCCCCAAAATCAACAAAAACAAATTAAGAACGAAGATAAAAAAATACAAGCGGCATTAAAGAACGAAAATTTTATAGGCGCAAATGACTTCCAAGACTTCGGAGATTCGGAAGATGAAGTTGCGAATTTCGATGATGATTGTTCACAACTGTATCTCACTCGTGAAGATTATGAAAAATCCTTGAAACCCCCACAACTGTCTAATGAAGATGAAAAAGGTGATCACACTGATCCCTGTATAGCTCAACCAGAAACAGAGATGATAATGGCCGAGTTTCAACCAAAGTACAACCTAAGATCAAAAAATAAACCCACCTCAACGGATCAACCTAAGAGAATCCTTCAAAGGGGTCAAGCTCATGAACCTCCTTCGGAAGAGACCTTGTTACCCAGCAACAAAACCAAGGTAACAAAAACTCAAGGGTCCGAGGTGAAAAAAGTTGAAACTCAAACAAAAGAAACTAAAACAGTAGATAAAGTTACATCTTCAACTAAGAGCATGAGTGATAAGGCAATCTAGACCAGTAAGTCAGAAAGAAAAAATTTGGAAGTCTCAACCAAAGAAACGAAAAAGGTAAACACCTCTTTCAGTCTTGAAAATGAGTTAAACAAGATTAAAATACTGATTCCTTTGGTAGAATTAGCAAAAAATCCCACTTATTGGAAACAAATTGCCAAAGCAATGGGTGTCTGCAATCTAGAAAGTCAGTCCGATGTTATCAACCTGGAAGATGACAGACAGAACATCACCTTTGGTCCTCATTTTGAAGGGTCCAAAGACAACATCGCTCCTTTTTATGTCACCCTGAATATACATGATCAATTGCTACATAACTGTATGTTAGACTCCGGGGCTTCTCATAATGTTATGTCCAAAATTATAATGGAGAAGCTGGGTCTTCAGATCACGAGACCTTATGGAAATATGTATTCTTTCGATTCCAGGAAGGTTAAATGCATGGGGATGATAAAGGATCTGGTAGTTACCCTAGCGCAGGTCCCTATTAAAAGTATCCTGATGGATGTGGTTATCGCTGATATCCCCCCTAAATACGGTATGATGTTGTCTAGGTCATGGGTGGCCAAGTTGGGAGGTTCCCTTCAGTTAGACATGTCTTACGCCACAATCCTTGTGTTCGGGGGTTAATTCACTTGTTTGTACAGAGAGACAAGATTAGCGTACACGATCAGTGATCCCCAAAACCCACACAACTTCCCCATTTACGTCGCAGATCAAGATCTGGGAAACTGCATTTTGTCTTTTGATGATGGATTGGATGGAGTTCCAGAGGAGCTTGATATGAAGCAAGAAGAGTTAATCCCCTTGACAGAAGAGATGTGCAATAATGGTTTATGGAAAATGTATTTCGATGGTGCTTCGTCTTCCGAGGGAGCTAGTGCTGGGGTACTTTTGGTAGCACCTGAAGGTAAGTTCATTGTTCCTTTTTCCTATCGTTTTCAGTGGGACATAGATTACACTAACAACGTATGTGAGTATGAAGCATTGATCTTAGGATTAGAAGCTGCCAAGAAATTGAATATAAAAAAATTGGAGGTATACGGTGACACGGAGTTGATAGTAAGACAAGTGAACCGACAGTACCTAGCCAAGCATCCCAGACTAAGAGCCTACAGAAATTGTGCTTGGGATCTGATGGAAATTTTTTTCTCATCTGTAAAGGTCCATTTTATTCCTCGCACAGAAAATCTACATGATGACGCATTGGCTAAGGCAGCTTCAACCTTTTCTCCTCCCACGACCGTCAAGTTGAAATATCACATTGAAATCAGATACAAACTGTCTATACCAGACTATATCCGACACTGGAAGGTTTTCGAGGATGACGAACAAATCGAGAAATTTCTTACAGCAGTAGGGGAGTTCTCCGAAACTCATCCAGACCAAGAGAATCAAAATGACCCGGCGTGGATTATGCAAGAAGGGGAAGATCCTAAAACCTTCCGAGAAAAAATAGCGGATCATCATATGTT
The DNA here is from genome assembly GCA_009831015.1 of Picea engelmannii. Taxonomy (NCBI): domain Eukaryota; kingdom Viridiplantae; phylum Streptophyta; class Pinopsida; order Pinales; family Pinaceae; genus Picea; species Picea engelmannii. Next base: position 336,757 of record ML790160.1, on the reverse strand, counting down.
GGTCCTTAAAAACAACCAAATTCTGAAAGGCTTAATTCCGTTAGAAAGACTTTTCGACCAAAATGACGTACCTGTGAAATCCACTTTGCAGCCCCAACCAGAGGAAGTGGAGGACTGCGATATAGGAACTGAGAAAGAATCTAGGATAGTAAAGATATCTAGGTTCCTCCCTCCCAAGGTAAAAGTCTAGTACAGAGACCTTCTCAAACAGTACAAATACGTTTTTGCCTGGTCCTATGATGAGCTTAGAACGTATGACACTTCCATAATTGAGCACAAGATACCTTTGAAGCCCAGGGTCAAGCCGTTCAGGCAAAAGCTTAGGCAAATTAACCCCATTTTGTTGCCTGTGATTGAAAAGGAAGTCAATAAGCTTTTAGATGCGAAAATAATCGTACCTCTAAGGTACTCAGAATGGGTGGCAAATTTGGTCCCGGTCAGGAAAAAGAACGGAGAAATCAGACTGTGTGTAGATTTCCGAAACTTGAATAAGTCTTCCCTTAAGGATAATTATCCGCTCCCCAAGATGGACCACGTCCTGGAAAAGGTAGTCGGAGCAAATCGAATGTCTATGGTAGATGGGTTCTCTGGGTATAACCAAATCGCCATGAACGAACAAGACCGAGAAAAAACTGCTTTCACCACACCATGGGTACATTCATGTATGAAAAAATGTCGTTCGGTTTGATGAATGCAGGTGCCACATTCCAACGTGCTATGGACATCACTTTTGTGGGAGAAAGAGACAAGTTCGTAGTAATCTACATTGACGATTTGACGATTTTCTCTAAAACCGATGAAGAACATTTGGTCCACCTAAAGCAGACTTTCGAAAAATGCCGCAGGTATGGTCTGTCTTTGAACCCAAAAAAATCACATTTTGCTATGCGGGAAGGTAAGCTTCTGGGACATATCGTATCTAAATATGGGATCAGGATTGATCCTAAGAGGATTGAAGCAATAGAAACTATAAATATTCCCAGAAACGTAAAAGAAATTCAATCTTTCTTAGGTACAATAATTTTTTTACGAAGTTTTATCCCCAATTTTGCTGAGATTATCAAATTGATCACAGGAATGTTGAAGAAAGATAGCAGAGTCAATTGGACGGCCGAGGCTAAAGCATCGTTCGCGCATATTAAGAAAGTCATCGGCGAGGCACCTGTGTTAGTAAGCCCATATTACATGAAAGATTTTCTTATCTTCTCATTTGCTTCTGAACATACTATCGCCGCGGTGCTCCTCCAAAAAGATGACGAAGGATTCGAACGGCCGATCGCATTTTTCAGCAAGAGCCTTAGAGACGCTGAACTAAAGTATGAAATCATGGAAAAGTAGGCGTACACAATGGTGAAAGCACTAAAAGCATTCAGAAGATATGTCCTGCATTAAAAAATTATCGCATATGTGCCGACCAGTGCTGTGAAAGATATATTGGTACAACCAGATAGTGACGGAAAACGAGGACGCTGGCTCGCTAAAATACAAGAATTTGATCTAGAATTCAAGCCGACTAAGTTGATAAAAGGGCAGGGTTTGGCAAAACTCTTGGCCGAGTCGAACCTTAGAGCCCTTGATATTAATTGCCTCGAAGAAGAAGGAGACACACACCTGCACAAGTCGGATGACCAGACGGATCCAAGAAAGATAGAGGAAAAGTTCATATCGTCGGGCTGGTACAAAGACATCATGTTCTACTTGTTGAACTTGAAGTTCCCAGATGGACTATCACCATCCAAATGCAGAACTTTAAAACTCCATGCTGTAAAATATTGCATTGCCGAAAATCAGCTATACTGGAAGGATCCTCTCGGGTTCCTATTAGTCTGTTTAGTTGAGTTGGAAACTCCACGGGTTATAGAAGAATTTCATGAAGGAGTCTGTGGAGGACACCATGCGTGGAGAGCCACAAATTACAAGATTTTGAGGGCCGGATATTATTGGCCGAAACTATTTTCGGACGTCAATGCCAAAGTGCGTGCCTGCAACCCATGTCAGATATTCGCTGGTAAACAAAAACTCCCTGCACTACCACTTGTTCCGGTCAAAACTGAAGCCCCATTTCAACAATGGGGACTAGATTTCATAGGGGAAATTAATCCCCATTCCAGTGCTCAGCATAAGTGGATCTTAACAGCCACAGATTATTTTACAAAGTGGGTGGAAGCCATTCCAACCAAAAGGGAAACAGACTCGGTGGTGATCGACTTCTTGGAAGATAATATCCTGTCAATATTTGGGTGTCCCCGAAAGATTGTTACCGACAACGCCCAGGCCTTCAAGTCCATGGCTATGATCAGCTTCTGTCAGAAATACAATATCGTGCTCGGTCATTCCACTGCTTATTACCCTCAGGGAAATGGATTGGCCGAATCATCAAACAAGAGCCTAGTAAACATAATCAAGAAAGTACTGGATGAAAATAAAAGGTCCTGGAATGTGCACTTGAAGTATGCATTGTGGGCAAACCGCATGAGCACCAAAATGTCTATCGATATTTCGTCGTTTCAAATGGTCTATGGGACAGAGGAGGTTCTACCTATAAACTTAGCGTTGCCATTAATGAAGTTATGGCAGGACCAAAACGAAGAACCCAATCATGTAACCATGAGAATTAACCAGCTAATCGAGGTTCAACAACATAGAGTGGAAGTTGATGAGAAAATGCAGAAGTACCAAGATGATATGAAAGCATTGTTCGACCTCAAGGCAAAAGACAGAGAATTCCTCCCAGGCGACTTAGTATTAAGATGGGATGCGAGAAGAGAAGAAGCCGCCAAGCATGGAAAGTTTGACCACCTTTGGTATGGACCATTCAGGGTCTCGGCTACAGAAGGGAAAAATTCTTTTCTCCTGGAAAATATAGACGGAGAAGTCCTCAGTGCCCCTGTCAATGGGCACTATCTGAAGCATTATATGACACAGCAGTTGTATATTAAAAATAAATAAAAAATAGAAATAAATAAATAAATAAATTTTTGTAAATAAATAAAATTCATGTTTTGTGCATACTAATATTTTCATTTGAATATTTACTTTTCATTTTTGGTTTTTTGTCCCTAAGCTCTTGACACATTTCTAATAAGATTAGTATTGGTTTTTTACAGGATTCCAGTTGCAGACGAAATTAGCAGGAAAAGTAATTTGCAGGTCGGTGTCATAAATTGAGCGGCATAAAACAGGTGACACCTAAAAATAGTTTCATAATGCACAAAGAAAATGAAAAGAAAAGATAAAGGTGAGCTTTCGAAAAACACAAGTTATAAAAGACTGTTCAAAGTAAACCAAGGTAACGTTTTTAAAATTGCAGTGTGGGCTAAAACGCTAGATAGAAGGATTGTTGTTGTTTAGATAATATTCGAGTTAAAGTGATTTGAATGAATACACTAAATATGAAAACAATGAGTGAGAATATCTGTCCCTAAAGATACCCATAAAAGCCAGTCTTGAAATGTTTTGACCTTTTGTGTTTTCAGTCACTAAACCGCTGCCTTATATCATGTCCATCTCTGGGTCTAAATTTTAGCAAATATTTATCTTCCCGAGTTATTGCAAAGGGATAAAATTATTTGGTTTTAAGCCTCAGGGTTTTCGAAACAAATCATGATAGGAAAGTTGGTTTTCACAACTACTTAATCTCCTGCTAAGCGAAAGAACTTTTAGAGCGATCTTAACTTTCCTGGGTTTTTCAACAGTTTCAGAAGAATCAAAGCTTGCTCGAACAGGATGCCCCTTAAAGATATATTATTTTCACCTATCTCCCTAAGAACGAAGGTGTTGTGAAGGTCAAAGGAAGATTGATATTGAGTAATCAAAATAAGTTGACAGACCTCTGATACAAAATATTACAGAGATATCAGCCCTGATATAAACTGATTGCTCCCATATTCGTGCTTTAAGAGTAAATTATAAGACAGGTGGTGAAAGGAAATTCAAAAATGATTGCCCCCACCTAGTCCAGGGAGACGATGAAAGGAAATTCAGAAATGATTTCCCTCGTCTCAGCGTTTAAATGCATAAGTATTTTTCGAAGTGGTGAAAAGAAATTCAGTGAAAAGGGGTCAGACAACTTCACTGGGGTACTGAACAGGCTCGCTGGCAGTGAAGCAATGTTTGAGATATCTGTAAGGCTGTTATACATGAATATCACTCTACTTTGGTAATCAATACCTTCTAAAAACCGACCAACACCCCAAATTCAGACGGGACTTCCTGATTTAAAAATATATGATATCATTCTTTTGATGCAAGCTGAGAGTCATAAGATCTGTTGAATCTCCTAGGGTCGTTCTGATCGTCTTAAAACAAACCCAAAGTTAGTAGTGAGAAAAGGAAAATTGTGAAAGAGACTACAACCGTGTTTGGAAAAAGTATCTGATTTTTAAAAAACTTCTCGAGGTAAAAAACGAAGTCTTTTTCCCCTTTGATCATTTTTTGGAATCTTTCTAAATGTTTCATCTTTTGACTCCATTTACTCAATATTGGCACCTGGTCTATTGTTCTTCCCGCCTCATAGGGAGGCGTGATCCCTAGTTGGAGCCTATGTTGGAGCCGCCCTTGTATTATTTTTACCCTTCACAATTTTCAATCTTCGATGCTTGGAATCTAAAGAGGTCCTTTTGATTTTCCCCTCCTCCGAAATTTTGAAAAAACTCTGCAAACTTGTCGAATAAGAAGTGATGCTTTTTCTCCCCTCAAAATAGGTCTACTTTTGTAAGAATGTTCGATCTTTCAGTTTTGTTTCGGGATCTCGCAAGTCGGATACCTTAATCTTTGAATTCACACGTCCCGAGTCACGAAACGACGAACTCATTTTAAATCTTCACTCAAGACAGAAACCTGGGTAAAGTTTTTTAACTTAGTGATTAGACGTCGTCGGGGTTTCACGCCTCAACATTCGTCAAACCCAATTGTTCTTCCTTACAGTCCCGAGAGCTGATAACGCGAGGTACTTGTGGGTTAACCCGGTCAAAGATTAAAGGTAAAAAGTTAACCATGGTTAAAATGGTTCTCGGCGTTTCGCCACTCGGCGCTATCTTTTTGAAAATAATGGTGTCTAAAACTCCAACTCACAAAGCCACAATGTGATTATAGTATGATTAATTAATCACCTAATCCAAGTTTTTCTTAATCCTAATTCAGTCTTAATTATCGCTATATCACAGTTTCGTGACTCGACATACTAGTCTCCCAAAATTTTATCTTCGAAGTTCCGAGTCGCGATATGGTGAGTAAAATGATTATGAAATTAATCATGCCTTAAATCACGATTATCTTTAATTAAGCCAAAATCGGTACTCGCAGTCTCACGAATTGAAGGCTCAAAATGTTGAAAGGAAATCCACAATGTTGCGAAAAGCCGAGAAAATTATTAACGTTGCTAGGTGTGAATATTTTAAAATAAAGCAAGATATGTCCCATGCATCGAGGTGTACGCTTTTCCTGAGGTAGCTACTTGCTCTCCATACCCCGAATGCCTGTCAAAACCGCCAAACATTTATGACATTAATGAAGAATTAGGGTGAATCCACGAATAAATAAGATCGGATTTTATGCAATAAATTTGTTTCTAATTGCGATTTGACAGACTTATTTCGAAGAGTACAGAATTTTCAAATATATATGGGAGTCTCATTTTATTATAATGAAAACATTTTTCATAAACACACAGAGCTCGTCATTTTTTGAGTGAACTAATTTCTGCATGTATACACAGGTTTATCACAGAAGAGCGAAAACGCAAGCCTCAACTATGGCTCCACGGAAAGCAACAAAGGCTAATGTCGAGGATGCAGGGCAAGGTTCAGATAATGTCTCCAACACTTCACCTCGGAGTGGCGGCTCGGTTCCTAGCTGGTCGTTTGTTTCAGATATTCTACAAACCGAGTTGGTAAATTATTCAGTCTCAGACGACAATGAAAAGGATGATTTGAACACTAAATACAAGATTGTCGTTCAATCTGGAATGCATAAGGTGGCAACCAGACCACGGTTGCTACCCTATTATCATATGATCCGATGGGCATTGGATCACATAGACTTACCCACCAGAACCATCAAAAACGACCAGCGGGTCATGGTCGGGACTTTTAGACCGGAGCACATCCAAACCATGTATAAGCTCCCGACAACATCCGAATACACGTATGATGCTGAATTCCTGGTGAAATTCAAACAGAAGGAGTGCATTGAATATGACAAAACCATGCCCAGTTTGATTAAAGATTGGGTTTCAAGCACTGCGAAGTTCAGATCAAATGAACAGGGCGTATATTCTATCACTTCTTTGGAGCCACAATATAAATATGTGGCCATGATGACATGTCATCTTTTTGGGAGAGAAGACACCTCGCATTTCTACATCGCGTGGGTGCCTCTCATATTTTGGGTTGCAGAAGGTTGCTCGTTTAATTGGGCAAAGATGCTCTCAGACAGTCTGGCCAACAAGGTCACAGAGTACCGGGAGAAAAAGGCAAGCGGGAAACCATCCTCATTTTTCATGTCTGCATATATCATGGACGCGGTATGTTCCATGACACCATTCCCTTTGATGAGTTGGGCTTGGAATCCAGCCCATGAAAAAACTGTACATGAGTATCACGACAAGCTGTGGGAAAATAAAGCTAACAAATTTATTTACAAAATTTTCAATTGGGTGATGGTGCCCCTGCACATCGCCATTTTTGGTCTTTCGCCACCTCGTATCTCAGACAACATTACTGCAAATCTGAGTGGTATAGTAGACTGGTACGTAGAAGCAGAGTTTTCCTATTTCAGATTTTTCGGAACTGTTGTTCCCCTGCTTGCACTACCACTGTTCATCCCCGACAATCTGGCTTGTCACGAGATTGCCCGACAAATAGTGATTGGCGGGGTGAGTAAAGAGCTCAAAGCATCTTCGAAGAAGGTATGGCCATTTTTTCCTGTTCGGCTAAATTCTTATTCTTTATTGGATTTCGGGCATGCTAAAGCTGAGGCTGCAGCCCTGGAAGACCTGAGTTTGGTCTCTATTGAATATAAAAAACATGATCCTCAGAAAATTGTAAGTAACCATTTAGCTAACTGTGGGCTGAAGAGGTTTGAACACGAGTTTTCACCCTCAGATGACATTTTTCGAGGAGTGAGATCTTATGGGGAAGTGCTAGTTCGGATTCGATCTTTAGCACCTGAAGACATGGCCTCTGTATTAAAATTTCAGGAAACCAGACGAAAGTGTCTTCCTGCTGTGTCGTGAGGAGGGAGCCCGGGCGCTTCTGAGACAGAACCGAAGGATGATGAAGACCCCAAAGAGACAACTTTTGGTTCCGGAAAAATCCATAACAAGGGGGATCAAACGAATAAGCCCGAAGCAGAGACGCAGAATCCAGACCCGCTAGAGACCCAGAATATGGAAAACGAGACAAAGACTACTGAACCTCCAAAGAAGCAGGACTCAGTCGTCACACTAGGAAAGGCAGCGAAACAGATCGGGGAACCCATCACTTCTGTCACCCCCTTGCAGTCGACGTGAGGAAATATAGAAGAAGGATGGATTTTTGATGAGGAGTTGAGGCCTATCAGAGTAGAAGAACTTCCTCCAAATGAGTTCTTCTTTGACAAAAAGAGAAAAGCAGTGGTGAAAAGGGAGTTCTACCAGGACGATGGATCAACCGCTAAAAAATTCAAAGTTATGACCGATGGAAAGAACAGAAAGAATGAGGAATTCGCCATGAAGATTGTAGGAATGCTAGGAGCATATGCATCGGCGAATCAATTCTCGGTCTAGATGTTAAAAAGTCTGCTCAAAAGAAAGAATCACTTGATCAAGACTCTCAAAGCCAGAATAGCTTCGGCCACAGAAAGCGCTAAAAGTCAGGTGAGTGGGGAAATAGAACTGGCCCGACTATCTGATAAAAAGGAAATAGAAGTGCTCAAAGCCAAGTTGGAACAAGCGCATTCAGTGTTCCGAGACGGTCGGGTGCAGGCTCGTCAGCAGAGGACTATGATTGCAGAGCTACAGGCTCAGGTGGAGATAGCTGAAAGTAGGGTGATCGATGTCGAGGGGTTTAAATCCCGAGTGACCCAGATTCGAAGCAAGATCTCTTCTGCACAACAGATTTTTCTCGCCAAAGTAGGAACAATCCGAGAGGATTGTCTGTTGATGCATCGGGTTTCCGAGAACCTGACTAACAAAGAAAGAGATGCGGGAGCGGCTTGGGTCACCTTTCAGGAGGCGGTAATAGCCACGAATGACAGAGTTTCGGCAGTTTCCCCCGGACTCACTCTCCCAGAACAAACTAGAGGTAATATTTTGTTGAAGGATTGGGAACATAACATTACCCTGGGCAAGGAACAAGCCCAAAAAGTGATAAATTCATTAGAAGAAGCCTTCAATTCTATAGAGGGTGAGCTGTTGGGTATGGACACTGGAGGCGACACCGAAACTTTAATACAGATGAATGTAGAACAGATCTCTTTCGATCTGAAAGAGAATGAGGAGAGGGATTTGGCAGATATCTCTCAGATAGACAGTGTGAACATGGCTCGAGTTGATGAGTATTTGATTCAACCCAGCGCGCAAATAAGTTCCCTCGACATCGTCGATGCACAAATGGAGGACAAGCTGCTGCAGTTAGCTCGAGAATGCTACTTCGCCGAGGCCAGCTGTCAAGCAAAACCTTCGCAGCTTGTATCTAAATTTGTGGACAGATGTATTGCATACACCGGATCTATGCGAAGATGAACACCTGGCACCAAGAAAAGATAGAGTAAGAGAAAGGGAGCGATCGCGTTCCTCCCAGTTGTAAATGAATGTGTGTAACTGTTGAGAGCCTAACTAATTTGTGAGGTTGTATAAATATATCACATAAAGAGAAAGAAGGGGCTGGACCTTTTTGGTATCGATTGTAATAGAGTTTTTTCATTTGAAGAAGTTAATATAAGCAATTTGGAGATTCTCGATTCCGTCTAGACTGTGTTACAAGTTTGTTTCTTTGTATTTCATGTTCCATTTCATTCCATTTGTTCATAATTGATGTGCTTTGTTATACTTTAGTACGACCACTACTATAACAAAAGAATTCTGGTTTTCTGTATTTGTTTATTGTTTTTCCTCTGCACTAGCTATCAGCGGGTGTAAGACCAATTTGCACTTTCAGAATTCTACGTTTATTCTTTGCTATGTCAGTTATTTCCTTACTAATTTCCTCCTCTGTTTATATGTGAGTTTTCTCTTTGAGAGGAATCTTGTGTTATATGCAACTAAATGTTTCTCTTTCACATCACACCTTTATATTAAAATATATCACAGTTACGGGAAAGAGCCTTCAAATTTGCATCTTTATTTTATTCCAAAAAACGTAAAATTCTCTTTATTACAACCAAATCAAGACAACATTTTAATCTCTTTTTAATCCTTTCCTAATCTTACTATTCCTCCATGACTGTCCCTGCAGCGACAGCCTAATATCGAACCCAGATTATCTAACCAAACTCATATCGCCTTAAATCTTTTTGACATAATCCTTAAAACTACTAATAACCGAGACGAACTTGAGCGTTCATGGGCGGCCATTGAACAAGATATAACTACTCAGGAACAGTTGGAAGCTAGACGACGAGAACGTAGAAATATGCCCTAGTTTCCTATACCGAAGGTTGACATTTTTCCCTTACCCATCTTTCACCTACTTTCGGATGCCTCAACACTGTACGTTTAAGCCTTAGTTCAGACTCAGGAACAACACTTCCTATGGATCCCACGCCCCTCATGGAAATTTGATTGTTTTGGAGAATAAAAATGGATTTTAGAGAGTGTATAGGCACTGTAAAACTTTGATTTAAGTCACCATCAATGATAAGTATATTCTTCCTTGCAATGACGATTTATTTTTTCAATAATTTTAAAAGTGAACTTCTGTTTTTTTCCAAGCATCTTGAATTTATAATCGAAGAAAAAGATATGTCAAAATGGAAATTATGAAATTTTTTGATGTGCTTTTCTTCTAATTCTTTTTCTAGTTTCATGCTACACACTAATGTTTGTGTCCCTCATCTCTTGTTTGAGATTGGGGATGTCGCCTTTACCCTGGGTCTCTAGGTGCAGATTGATGTCTAATAGGATGTACTTTAATATATCTTGAGCACGTTTAGGAGTATCATAGATAACATCCAGATGACATCTTGGTCATGTCTTTACACACCTCAAGTGGTATTAGGAGTTCCACCTATTTTAAAAGGCAAAGAAAAACATAATATAACATATAAAATAACATATAATATTTATATGAAACATATAATATAATATATATAAGACACACACACACACATATATATAAAAAATAACCCGCTCAAAAAAAAACTTGCATCGACCCCATCTGCCAAACGAAACCCTCACATCAACCTTGCCTACAAGCAGAACCTTCGCATCGACCTTGCCTGCCAAACATAACCCTCGCATTGACCCTTCCTGCGAACAAAACCCTCACAAGACCCCAACCATAGAGACAAATAGAGACAACATGAGACACAATTACCCCACCAAAGATCCACAGAGACAGAGAGTGATAGAGCATCCCACCTAGACCAACAATGTCGTCCAAATCAGTAAATTTTTCTCACCCTAAGCAATTTTTGGTAAATTTATCACCCGAAACAGTAATAGTAATAGTCATTCATACATGGAATACATACATATTTAAGAATCCTATTTTTTTTATAAATGGCCTTTATTAAATGTCGGTGAAACCATCAAACCCATCTCCTCGGTGCCCCTAACCACTTCGATTCACCAAATCGTGTGGGTCCTATCTTTTCACCAAATCCTATGGGTCCTATGTTTAGTTGTTAATCTCATTGTACAAGAAGAAATCTCATGGTGACCTCACAATGGTGTCACTAGCAGTTATGTGGGACAATGTTACAGCCAAAATTTGGGCATGAAGTTTCATAATAAATATCTGACATTTTGTTTATTTTTTTCAACAATGGCAATGGATGGTGTGGTGGCAACTCATAATGTTTGGACATAGATTTTGGATTATGGAATCAATTTTTTTATGGACAATGATATCATAATTATTCCTCAAATAGAGGTCATTAATTACCATATGTTTGGGGCAGTGGATTAGTGGTGAGCATTATATTATATCAAGTTCATATAAGTAAAATAGACTCAATACATCCAAACTATGGTGATATTGTAGCCGAGTTAAAGAGTAAACTCATGCATCCATAGTATGTCCATACACCACTAAGTCGAGCCTTATAAAGATGATATATCTAGAGATATTTCAAGACAACATGCATTCCACAGTCCATATATCATAAACAATGATCAGTTCCAACGTTTAAAAATAATCTGTGCATGTATCAAGAGAAAATCTTAACCATAGATCAAATCCTAGAGCAATGATACCACGGTTCTAATGTTGATGAAATGTATGAAAAATATCACCCCTCAAAATCATTATCAGACCTAGATGAAACACATTGCTCAATAGAAAATTAAAGTGAAATATATGTGCCAAAATTGCTTAGAAATATAATGAGAAACCAACATCATCTAACCGTGTTGCTACCACAAAAATTAAGCCAGATTCAAATCATGTTGAATACAAGTTACCACTATTCAAAGCATATTTACACCTTTCAAATCTAATATTCAGAGTAATGTAATTGTGCTAAGTTAATGTCCATAGTTTTTAAACTTGTCATCCACAATTATAAATTTAGCATTCAAGGGCTTAGTATTAAAATGATTTTGCAAAGAATCTAGCAGCATAAAAGACAGTATGTCATGATCAACCATTAAGAGACATTACTTGGAGAATTTTTACTACAATCTCATAATATAATATGTCCAAGACAGTAAACAAACAATACAAGTATTTGATGGCTAGTGTTGAAGTATTAGAAATGTTCCATTGACATTATTAGAGAAACCGTCAACTCTACATTAGAACTAGTGTTAAACCCTCAGGACACTCTTGTGATAAGTGTGACATTAAACTTAAAATGCCACAATGTTGCATTGTTCTACTTAAGAAAATATTCTATATTAGCAATGAGCCCAAACGTTGCAATAAGATTGGAGAAATGAGTCCAAATTTGACTTTTATGAGTTTTTTTAAACCCTTGTTCACTGTAGATGATCAAAGAAAAATTGTGTGCTTGTGAGTGCTAAAGTGATAATTTATTCTAAGAGATATACCCAACCTAACAAATTTAGATCTGGAATAATAGCTTTAAAGAACCTTGGATGTCAAGCTCAAAGGGTGAAATTTAGGTGTCAAAGAAAACACGTTGTTTCACCTTAGATGTTGGTCGTCCCACTTACCTTATCATCGATTTGTCTTTGTAAAATGTGTATATCATGAATATATCCTAATGTTGGTATAAATCCATGTACCATGAGCTTAATGGAGAGAAAGACTAATGCATACGTTTCTAAGCATGAAATTGAAGTAACCCAAGAGAAATGGTAATACTTAGAAATGCTTAGGGTTACCTTGTTACTTAGGTTAGATCCACAATATAAACACGTTAATGATATGATCAATAACCCAAATTATTGCAACTTCAAATAATATATCAATAAAGGCTAGTTTGCATGATAGAGATCCAAGTTTAATGAGATGTATCAAAGAAAATAACCTAGATATAACAATCCAATATGAGATCAAACATTTAAACCATTGACTGCAAAACAAAAAAAGAAAGGAAAATAAAGGTTTCTTTTTTTTGGTTGAAGAGAAGGATATACTAGTGCCTAGAAAAGGGATATGGGGTCACTACACAAGTTCTAGGTGAAGCTTAGGGTTTGAAGACGAGTCAATGTTGAAAGACACCTAAAATGATTTCCTCTCAAACGTTGTCTAGGGATAATAGGCTTATTTAAGAGTGGATGGGGGCACTAGTCCTCTAGGAATCCTTTCCAAGTACTATCAAGGTGATCTCAAAGATTTTCCAATGCAAGAGGGAAGAGCCTCTGGATGTCCTACCTCAATGCAAAGGAATGAAAACTTCAATGGTCAAAGGGAGTAAGGCTTGAATATACACAAATTATTATCTTGAATATAACAAAATAAGTTTCTGAGTTTATTTTTCCAATCAATGCTTCTATCACCCAGATTAAATATTTTACATATGATAGACAGACCTTGGACACAAATAAATTTCTTGTATTTACTTGTCACTAAAACCATGTTTTCTGATATTTTTTTCATGTATCCAAGTCAAGAATGCTTGTGAAAGTTGATATGGTGACATAATGCAGGTTGGACTCAATAAGATCTTGAAGAAAATGTATTCTTTATGGTCAAATGCAACTGTGGTATGTTTTCTGGTTGCAACTCATTGTTGTAGAAATATCTAGTTCTTTATAGAATATGTTGGATTGTAAAATAAATCCCTTCCTCCATTCTCTTAAAATTATGGTATATGTCAATCCATGAAGCATGAATTCACTTGTACTATTTTATTCTTAAGTTTGAAAAAAAATGAGTGGGTTGAGAATTTTATTGTAACAACGAAAGTCACTTGTATTATTATGTTCTTGTGGTTTCCTCAAGATGTTTCATCATAGACCTTATGGCACTCGCTAATTGTTTCTGTCATTTGATGGAGTGTTATAGGACATACAACCAAACATGTATTTGTCAGATTTATCTTTGTAGAGTGAGAGAAGTTCAGGTAGAATAGAGGAAAGTTAGACATCTAGTAGATCTAACAGTCAGATATTAACTAGAGGTGAGAATATCAGAAGAAAAATCTATAGACATGTAGCCTTTTTTCTTGCTAAATATGGGGCATGTTCTTATGATAATGAGATCATAGATGAGATCGAGGTGTCGTTGAGGTACAAACATCTAGTGAAACGATGGGTACCCAAGGATATTCCTCAAATAAACATTGATTTTTGTGTCAACAAAAGGATATACCACATTGTTCCATCGCCATTACATGGTTTTGAGCTATTTTCCATGGATGGCATAAAAGTATGTTACAACAGATTAACTAAATTGATGGACTTTGTCGAGCCCTGTTACATCTACAAATATTGGATACAACTAGTCCAATATACAAAACGTATGCGAAGATATGACATGGCTGCAAATTATATATAGTTAAAAGACACTGATAAAAATAAAGGAGCATCTATGTATATTGATGAAAGGCCAAAACCAACAGGGAATATTGCAGGGTTTGTTGGACACACCTACCACATTTAGAGGGGGGGTGAATGAGTGTGGGGCTCTTTTTCGCAAAACTTCCCTCTTACACAAAACTCATTAGTTAGCATTCAACATTTTACTTCATACTCATTGCTGTCATTTATAACCAGTTAGATGTGAACATATATCAACAACATATCATCAAAAATTCATCACCACAAGGAACACAAAGAACACAAGATGTATGTACAATTTTTCTTTTTATTATGGACAACAATCCAGGGGTTTTTCAATAACAACTAAATAGAGTACAACTCTACAAGAGCACCAACTCTATAATGCAAGACTTAGCTTACACACTCAACACCAACTGAGATGAGGCAACAATCCTCAATAGATATCAATCTGTCAACAGATACGTCACATGCCAGTATTGCATCCCACGTGTGTACATGCCCTGGCTCACTACAACCCGCATGTGTACGCGACCAATGTATACAACAACCTGCGTATACCTTCTGAACTATTAGGGTTTATCCTGTAAGATCAACTCAGATCTTCTGCAACCAATATACCATTCTCTTAAGTTTCTGACTGTCTAATATGACCACTAGCCAATCACAACACATCTAAGCTTTCCAATAGTCTACTCATTCTCCACAATCAATCAATATGAATGATATCTCAATCATGTATAAACAACTATGACACCATAGCAATCATGTCACCACTGAATCACAAGAGTGCTACTAACTCCATCAACCAAATCAACCAAAATGAACCACATCATAGAAGCCATACCAAGAATTCCCTAAGCATTCACATCACATCAAACAATAGTATCCATCAAGACAATAATGTAACCATACCAGTGTCTCAGTGATAGATCTGAGCTCATAGAATGCAAATCTGGAACCTACCTCATCATCGAAGAGCTTGGCACTAGCTCAAACACAAGTCTTTAACATTCCATCCACTGTACGTGCCATGTCCTCATACAGCCCACATATGTACACACCCTGGCCCATTACAGCCTGCGTATACCTCAGAAGCTAGGGCTTCTGAAGCTCTGAAACTTTTGGCATCAAGATATATGATTTTGCCAAAAATTTGATGCGTCCATGAGATCCTTCTCACGCTCTTTTTCTCAGAATAGATCTTCAATCATGCTCAAGAGATCCACACCGAAATTCTCTCACAAGAAGCTCTCCATCAATACTTCAAAAGATAATCTCACAAGAAGATCTCCATTGATCCACACAAAAGGATGATCTAAAAGAGACCATTGTTATCTTATTTATACTTTCATCCTTTAGGTCACTTAACCCATTTTTAGGTCACTTAACCAATTTCTAGGTCACTTAACCTATTTTCTTTATTTTAGGGTTAACCACTTTCCATAAATAATAAGTTCTCCAATACTTTATCATTTAAATATCCTTTCTTGATTTTGTCACTTCTCTTTATTATTTAAATAATCCACCTTGAGTTTGTCACTTTAATTTATCATTTAAATAATGATTTCTTCTTTTAGGTCACTTTGACTTCTTTGACCTTGGGGGCTTCAAGCCTTCATATGGGGGTCCTTCAGCTTCGTAAGGCCATAAATCTCAAATTGTGAGGAGTTATGTGACTTTCCACATACCACCGGAAATGGCATGACAAGCACTATACATCTAGGATAGTTTCATCAACAAGGTCACTGGTATTCATCTCATTATTCTACATACAAGCATGGGTGCTCTCAACCACAACTCAACCACAAAGCGTCTTCCTGTGAGGGCTTTCACCATAAGGGGACCACTTTGGAGTTCATCCATTTGTGCTTCTTATTAATCATGACAATACAATAATGAGTCATCAAACTATGCATACTATATCAAAGAATCCATTTTCATCATGTATCAATGACAACTCATTGATCCATCTTCATCTATGCATCTTGATTCATCTTCATCAATTGGTTTCCACTTGACATCTATCATTATCATCAAGGGTAATACATATCAATCATTAATCAATCAAACAATCACTTGACATCAATCAATCAAACCATTGGCATCAATGACAACATGATCCAACAATCTCCCCATTTGGCATTGATGGCAATACCAACATTGATGTCAACACCAATTACCAATTATTGATGTCAACATGTAGATAAGGCATGCTTTACATCAATAGTCAATGTTAATATCTATCCCCATCAATAAACATCAATCACATCAATATGATTAACTCTCCCCCTTTGACATCAATGGCAAAGGGCCATTCTCCTCTTGGGGTTGCTCCCCTTGCTTAAACTCTCCTTGGGGTCGCTCCCCTTGCTTAAACTCTCCTTGGGGCTACTCCTCCTTTCTTGTTTCTGTTGAATAATCTCTCCCCTTTTGAACAAGGGATATCAATATGATGTAATGATGAAAATACATGTATCATGCTCCTTCTATGACCATCGCTCCCCCTGGAATTATGCCTCTGTGCTTTTTCTTCAAATATAGGGCTCTTTTCTAGGTATGCATCTGATAAATATCTCCTCCTAGATTCATGGGAAGAAGAATGACTCCCCCTATGGGTATGTCTCCCTTATCTTCTCTGTGAGATGAACAATGTGCTACCATATAATGATCCTTGGACCTGTTCATGCATCAAACTCATGCCATACCAAGTATCATGAAACAAAAGATATGTCTATAATGAAAATCGAGAATCATGAACAAGATATCATCCATGGAATGTATCCACCATATGCCAACATGTGCATCTACCAATTATGCCAAACAAATACCATCTATGAGTGTACCATCATGTATCATTACTTGCACCAAGCAAGTATATCAACCATGCATCAACAAGCTGTGACTCCCCAATGATGTACAACATGACTATCAACTCAACTCACCAACTACATGTCTCAATATGTAGCTCAACCACATGCAAAATGCATGCACCATGAAATCAAACACATGCTTCCAATAATACATCATAAGATATATCAATGAAACTCAAATATGTACCAGCCATGTACCCCAATAGATCAACATCAATCCATACTCATGGGTAGTGCCATGCACCCAAGATTTATTTTACATTGTCACCTTACATGATCTAACAATAGAACCATAAAAACTTGCAACAAACAGTGTCTGTACTTGCAATAAACATTGTTAGACTCTGCAACACCGAGTTATACGAACATGTCAAACTCCAGATCATGTGCATTTCCTTTTTCCCAAGGCTTTACCACATATACACGGTCTGTTGCACAACAACTCACATATGTACACGACCTTTACAAGGTCAGCCTGCGTATGTATGCGACTGATACCATTGTCACCCACGTATACCTCTGTGGATAACACACTTGAACTTCCTTTCAATCTTTCATTTGGATCTGGTTGCTCTGTCTTCTTCACCCACTTCTCTAGATGTCCCTGCTCCTTAGAACTTGAGCTCTGAGCATCCATATTTTCAAATATGTCTCCTTTCCTTACTTCATTCTTTCTTCTAGCCATGCTATGTGAAGTCCTCATCATGGAATTTCTTCTTGTGTTCCAACAATCCTAGGATTTGTGTCCAAATCCACTGTAGCTGTAGCATCTTATGGTGTTACAGCGAACAACAATGTGTCCTACTTGATCACATCTCCAACACCTCATGGTGTTATAAAATCTTCCATTATATCTCCTTTCATAATATCTACATTCAAAAGCTTTGTGACCGTATCCATTACATGAATAACAATGCCCATGAAAAACACTTTCATACCTTTGCTTTAGTGTCCCAAGAATAGCTTTTTGATGTCTTCCTTGCTTTGTTCTTTTGAAATTTTATTTGCCTTGTGTAGATGGTTGTTTTGTAACATTGTCTTCCTTCTTTGATGAACTTACCTCATGCTTCTTTGAGGTGCTTGCTTCAACATATGTATCTTCTTCTTTGTATCCAAGACCTGATTTATCAAGTGGTGATCTTTGACTTTCCAAGATCTCATCCAAGATTCGTGAGTTATTCAAGAGTTTGTTTGACTTCTCTACCTTCTTTCTAAGGTCAACAATTTCATCTTCTAACTTACAACATGACTCTTCCTTTTCATTTATTTGATTCGTCAATAGTTCCTCTATTCTTTTGGCTTCTTCAATTTGGATCTTGAAATGGACAATAGTTTCAAAACTTTTGCTAATCTCATTGTCTACATTCATATCTTCTTTTTCATTCTTTAGTCTTGTTATCTCTCCTTCCTTTTCTTCTAATTGAGTCTTACTACTTTCTTCTAGTTCTTTGAGCATTTCTTTTAACTTCAAGATGCGCCTTTGACTCTTCCTAAGAAAATTCTTAGTGTTATCCAAAATATAGTTATAGTCTATATAATAATGATCACTTATATATCTATATAAACCCTCTTCAATTTCTTTTTGAAGTTCTAATAGTTTTTCTTCTATTCTTTTCATTGGATAACTACCATCAAATTTTACACAAATTGTTTCTAGATCTTCTTCTTCACTTGTAGAAAATAATTCAACATCATCATCTTTTGAAATATTGCAATCAAGAGTTTCTTATGGTTCTTTACCTTCATTTGAAATATCTTCACGATCTTCCGTTTTGCCAACATCAACACATAATTATTTGCCTTCATTTGAAATGTCTTCAAGATCTTCCTTTGTGCTATCATCATTTGATTCTTTATCTTCACTTGAAATGTTTTCAAGATCACATTTAGAAATAATGCATTCAAGGATTTGTGGAGATTCTTTACCTTTGATAATCTTGATGGAGTGGTCTTCAACATATTCCTTCTCCTTCTTGCTTTGATATGTCTCCTCTAGCTTTATCCATAGATCCTTGGCAGAAGTTCATTGTCCCACGCTCTCTTTAATAGGGCTTGAGAGTCCACTAAAAATAGTCTTGAGAGTCAATGCATCATTCTTCTTTCCTTCTCTTTGAGCTGCAAACTTTGACTTGTTCTTCAATGAAATTGATCCACCAATGATTGCCTTCCAAATAACTACTCCCATTTCTTTCAAATGTACTCTCATATCTATTCTCCAAGTAGAATAGTTTTCCTCATCAAGGATTGGAACTTCATCATCCATTTTTGTGTCTATGGATCTCCTTCAAGCTTGTTAAGGCTTGTAGTGAACTCCCCCCTCTGATACCAATTGTTGGACACACCTACCACACTTAGAGGGGGGAGGGGGGGCGGGGTGAATGAGTGTGGGGCTCTTTTTCCCAAAACTTCCCTCTTACACAAAACTCATTAGTTAGCATTCAACATTTTACTCATTACTCATTGCTGTCATTTATTGTTGAAAAGTCAACAAGAAACCTGTGTCTAATTTACTTTTCCCTTAAATAAATTGGACAATAAATATTATTCTATTATCTCATTTATAACAGAGTGATTTGGAGTTGTAACATAATTATAAGTGTAGTTAAGTGAGTTAAGCTCAGTTGTACTAGTTGTAACTAAACTTGCACTAGTGAGAGTTCAGTGAATTAATCATTAATTAATTCAAATCAATGAACTCACACGCAATTGAAGGTTCACCACGGTTAACTACATGCATGTCAAATCTAGTGGAGACACAGTTGAGATAACAGGTGAAAGGGACAATTTGGCTATCAGTTGTGATTTGAGTGAAGTGCACTTATGCAATCACACATGTAGTGGATATGCTTATGAGCATGTGCAAACTAGGCAATTCGAATTCATTGTGAGAATTCTAATTGCAGGGATTGTGCAGAGGAGGCAGGTTGTCTGGACACAGAAATTGGCACATGTATTTGTTGAGTTTTGTATGACAGTGTGAGATGATTGTATTGTACTGAGAGCTCTTGGATTAGAGTTTTGTATGAGATTGTTTCATGATCCATGATATACATAATATATGATAGTGGGGTTTTTAGCTTTACACTTTCTGAGTAAAACTTCTATGCTATTTGTTCTTGATATTTCAATTTGTGATCGTGGTTTAAATATTCAGAAAGAATATTAGTAGAAGTGATTTTGTATTTAACAGTGGCATATAATTTTTAGATTAGGAGAATCAAAGGAAATAATTAATTTGTATTGAAATTTCTACATGGTATCAGAGCCACGGAGCCATGAAAGTGAGGTGCAAAAATAATAGTATTTTAGCAGGTCCCGTCTCTAGCAGGGTGCGAACCTTAGTACTGAAAACTACACACATTTCTAGGAGCAAAAATTCTCGCACCCTACTCAAAGGAGAGGTGTGAAATTCATTAAGATTCTCGTAGGCTGCTTGAAGGGGAGGTGCGAACTTCCCTCACCCCACAGTGCATTACAGTGCGAACTCTCTCAAACAGTTCACAAGATAGACACAGGTGAGGTGTGAGCTCTCTCAAATAGTTCGTAGGCTAGACACTGGTAGGGTGTGAACTTCCCTCAGGCTAATCTCAGGTGGGGTGCGAACCTCCTAGGGAAAGAGGGATTGCAGCAATTGAGTTTGTGGTTGGATAACATTCGAATTTGCAGGACTTTCTTGGTGCGACAGTTGATTCAAGATCGAAATGGTTTTCAATGGCTTGAGGTTGGAGTATGCACTCAAGGGTAGCTCTAACTACATTTCTTGGAAGGACAAGATGGAAGTAGTACTCGAAGAAAATGTCTTGAAGGAATACATTGACAAAGATGTTCCTAAGCTGGATGCGTCAGACACTGCAAATCTTGATGCATGGAAAAAGAAAGTGGCAAAGGTGACGAGGATTCTATTGGAGGGAGTACGAGACCACATTGTCTCAAGTCTCCATGGGAAAACCACACCACATGCAATGTGGAAGGTTTTGACGGATCTGTTCCAAAATAGCAGCAACCATAGGAAATTGGCACTCATAGATAAACTCCGGAAGATCAAGATGGAGAAGGGCGACACCATTCCAAAATATCTCACGAAGTTTTTCCAATGTTGGGATGAGCTTGGAAGTGTGGGAATAAACGTCGTTGCTGATGATTTGGTGAGCTTGGATCTCCTAGTACTTCCCAAGAGTTGGCACAGTTATCAAGACGCTGTCAATGGAAGGGAAAAATTGCAAGATTGGGAACGACTATGGTTGGATCTAGTGCAAGAGGAGTTCAGGCGGAACACCAGAGATGGATCTTCATCAAAGCATGATGATGAAGAGGATTGTGCTTTGACTACCAAGGCAAGGAAAGGGAATAAATTCCATTCAAAATCTGATTCTAAAGTCAAGAAGATGGATTTGTCCAAAGTGAAGTGTTTTCACTGTCACAAACATAGGCATCTCGCTACTAACTGTTCACAGAAGAGGGAGAACAAGACGGTTGTTGGAGATACAACTGGTGAGGCTCTTGTCTCACAATTTGAACTTGACTTCTCTTTGATCGCATGCATGGCTTCAAGTGCATCGGGATTGGTGTGGTATTTGGATAGTGGCGCTTCCTACCACATGACAGGAGATAAAGAGTCTTTCAGTGACTTTGAGGAGAAAGATATCAGAATGCATATAGAGATGGGCAACGATGGATGATACAGTGTGACTGGTATTGGTACCATTACCTTTCAGATGGAGTCAGGTCAACCATTTCAATTGAAAAATGTTATGCATGTTCCAGGTCTGAAGATAAACCTGGTCTTAGTCACAATGTTGGAGGACATAGGCTATGATGTTGTTTTTAGCAGTGGAAATGCCTACCTGCGACATAAAGCAACAGGTCAAGTCAAGAAGATAGGGATTTGAGTTAAGAATCTCTACATGCTGGAGGTATATGGTTGCGGTGCCATGGTGGGCAAGGCAAAAAAATTGGTGAGACAGTATGAGGGAGAATTATGGCACAGACGATTGGGCATATTCATCATGGAGCCTTGAAGATCATGCAACAAATATCTACTGGACTTCCAAGGGGAACACTTACTCAGTTAGATTAGTGCAAGGGGTGCACCCTGGCGAAGTATGTAAAGTCCACCTTTCATCAAAAGGAGAACCGTGCTTCAGTGATCTTGGAGAGAATTCACACAGACGTGTGTGGACCATTCTCAGTTGCTTCAACAACTAAACATAGGTATTATGTTATTTTGGTTGATGACTTTTCTCGTAAATGCTGGATATTCTTCATGCAGAAGAAGGATCAAACATTCTCAAAATTCTGTGAGTTTAAAGCATTGGTGGAGAAAGTGTCAAGGAAGCAAGTGAAGGCTCGAAGGAGAGATAATGGTGGAGAATACATCTCTAACGAATTCAAAGACTTTTGCAGCAGAGAAGGAATTCAAAGAGAACTCATAGCGCCTCATAACCCACAACAAAATGGGGTCGTGGAGATAAAGAACAGAATGATCGTGGGTGCAGCATGAGCGATGTTGCATGATCATGGACTACCAATTCATTTGTGGGCAGAAGCATGCAATATTGCGGTTTATGTGAAAAACCGTTGTTCTCATAGAATACTTGGCATGAGTGCACCTGAAGAAGCTTTCACTGGTAAGAAGCCTGATGTTTCTCATTTTAAAATTTTTGGCTCATCTGTTTATGTGTATGTGACCAAGGATTCCAGGAAGAAGTTGGAACTGACTGTTGAAGTTGAGATATTTTTGGGGTACACAGAAACACCCCATAATTATTGTGTGTATTTTCTGAGCAATAAGATGACTATTATGCGACGGGATATAAAATTCAATGAGGGGAAATCCATGCGATTGTCGCTTGAGAGGGAGCTAGAATTGCATGCAGAGGAGGAACTGCTAGTTCCCAAAGATGAGTCTCAAGATGTGGATCATCCACATGAGGAGGTTCATGGAGTGGAGGAAACCACTCAATCATATCCATCCATAAGAAATGAAAGAAATCGCACCATGGAAGCTAACAGATTGAGACTAGATGTTGCACAGAATGTAGGAGCCCCTACTTCACAGCGCAGATAGAGACAATCTCCTGATTGATTTGCTGGATACATGGCTCTCATGAGAAAATGTATTGTGACTGAACCATCTTCCTTTCAGGAAGCAGTGTAGGATTCCACTTAGGTTGATGCAATGGTAGAGGAGTATGACTCCATTGTCAAAAACAGTGCATGGGAAATTGTCCCAAGACTGGTTGACAAATCAGTGGTAGGTTCGAGATGGATCTACAAGGTAAAGCAAGCTACTGATGGGAGTGTGGAGAAATACAAGGTCAGGTTTGTGGCCCGAGTATTCTCATAGATCGAGGGGATAGATTATGATGAGACCTTTTCACCTGTCGCAATGTACTCTTCCATAAGATCCATCCTTGCACTCTCAGTGCAGATGGGCTGGCGAATTCATCAGATGGATGTAAAAAATGTGTTCCTTAATGGGATCATTGATGAAGAAGTGTACATTGAACAACCAGAAGGTTTTGAGACCTTTGACAGAGATTCACATGTGTGCAAATTCAAGATAGCACTGTATGGGCTGAAGCAAGCACCTCGTGCTTGGTACACTTGGATAGATAGCTATTTCACCGGACTGGGCTTCAACAAAAGTGAAGTGAATGCAAACCTATACCAAATTTTTGTGGACGGTAAGCTCTTAATCATTGTTCTTTATGTTGATGATTTAATACTGACTAGTGATGAGTAGCTGATACACTCATGCAAGGATGACCTTTCAAAGGAGTTCGAGATGAAGGATTTGGGCCTCCTTCATTATTTCCTTAGATTGGAAATATGGCAGCAAGATTGTGAACTTTTTGTGTCTCAAGGAAAGTATGAAAGGGAGATACTGGGTAAGTTTCACATGGAGGGCTGCAAACCCATGGATACTCCTCTTCCAGGAAACTGGAGGAAAGAGGATGCTACTTCTGGAGAGGTAGTGGATGCTACTGTCTATCGACAATTAGTGGGTTCACTAATGTATTTAGTGAACACGAGACCAGACATTTTCTATGCAGTTAACCAGCTAAGCCAAGCGATGGTTAAGCCTACCAAACTCTTTTGGAAGGAAGGTAAGCATGTCTTGAGATATCTGAAGGGCACATCTGAGTATGGATTATGGTACATACAGACAGATGAGGTGAAGTTGCATGGCTTCATGGATGCAGATTGGGAAGACAACCCAACGGATAGAAAGAGCACATCAGGGGGGATCTTTAGTATCGGATCTACAGTGGTTTCTTGGTACAGAAAGAAATAGAGATCTGTGGCACTTAGTTCAGTGGAAGCGGAATACATGGCAGCGAGTCAAGCTGCATGTGAGGCTATCTGGATGAGAAAGATATTGCTTGGTTTGTTTGGTTCTCATTTAGATCCGACAATGATTTATTGTGATAATCAGAGTTGCATTAAACTCTCGATTAATCCTGTGTTTCATGAAAAATCTAAGCATATAGATATCCGATATCATCATCTCAGATATTGTGTGCAACGGAAGATCATGTTGCTTCAATACATTCCTACGGAAGATCAAGATGCAAACATTCTGACGAAGGCGTTGACCAAGAGAAAATTTGAATATCATAGAGACAGGATTGGGGTGAAGGATAATCCCTTTCTTTTTGAGAGGGAGTGTTGAAAAGTCAACAAGAAACATGTGTATAATTTACTTTCCCCTTAAATAAATTGGACAATAAATATTAATCTATTATGTCATTTATAACTGAGTGATTTGGAGTTGTAACATAATTATAAGTGTAGTTAAGTGAGTTAAGCTCAGTTGTACTAGTTGTAACTAAACTTGCACTAGTGAGAGTTTAGTGAATTAATTATTAATTAATTCAAATCAGTGAATTCACATGCAACTGAAGATTCACCACGGTTAACTACATGCATGTCAGATCTAGTGGAGACACAGTTGAGATAACAGGTGAAAGGGACAGTTTGGCTATCGGTTGTGATTTGAATGAAGTGCACTCATGCAATCACACATGTAGTGGATATGCTTATGAGCATGTGCAAACTAGGCAATTTGAATTCATTGTGAGAATTCTAATTGCAGGGATTGTGCAGAGGAGGCAGGTTGTCTGGACACAGAAATTGGCACATGTATTTGTTGAGTTTTGTATGACAGTGTGAGACGATTGTATTGTACTGAGAGCTCTTGGATTAGAGTTTTGTATGAGATTGTTTCATGATCCATGATATACATAATATATGATAGTGGGGTTTTTAGCTTTATTCTTTCCTGATAAAACTTTTGTGTTATGTGTTCTTGATATTTCACTTTGTGATCGTGGTTTAAATTTTTCGCAAGAATATTAGTAGAAGTGATTCTGTATTTAACAGTGGCATATAATTGTTAGATCAGGAGAATCGTAGGAAATACTTAATTTGTATTGAAATTTCTACATTTATAACCAGTTAGATGTGAACATATATCAACAATATATCATCAACAAGTCATCACCACAAGGAACACAAAGAACACACGATGTATGCACAATTTTTCTTTTTATTATGGACAACAATCTGCGGGTTTTTCAGCAACAATTGAATAGAGTACAACTCTACAAGAGAACCAACTCTATAATGCAAGACTCAACTTACACACTCAGCACCAACGGAGATGAGGCAACAATCCTCAACAAATATCAATCTATCAACATGTACACAACCTGTCAGTAGTGCAGCTCGTGTGTGTACACGCCCTAGCTCACTACAGCCTGCATATGTACGCGACCAATGTATACAACAGCCTGCGTATACCTTCTGAACTATTAGGGTTTATCCTTTAAGATCAACTCATATATTCTGCAACCAATAGACCATTCTCTTTAGTTTCTGACTGTCCAATTTGACCACCATCCAGTCACAACACATGCAATCTTTCCAATAGTCTACTCATGCTCCACAATCAATCAATATCAATGTTATCTCAATCATGTATAAAAACCTAGTATACCATAGAAATCATGTCACCACTGAATCACAAGAGTACTTCTCACTCCATCAACCAAATCAACCAAACTAAACCACATCATAGAATCCATACTAAGAATTCCCTAAGCATTCACATCACATCAAACAATATTATCCTTCAAGACAATAATGTAACCATACCAATGTCTCAGTGATATATCTGAGCTCATAGAATGAAAATCTGGAACCTGCCTCATCATCCAAGATCTTGGCACCAACTCAAACACAAGTCTTTATAATTCCATCCATTGTATGAGCCCTGTCCTCATATATCCCGCATATGTATGCGCCCTGGCCCATTACAACCCGCGTATACCTCAAAATCTAGGGTTTCTGAAGATCCTAGACTTTTTCCGTCAAGATCTCTAATTTTGTCGAAAATTTGATGCATCCATGAGATCCTTCTCATGCTCTCTTTCTCAGAATATATATTCAATCATGCTCAAGAGATCCACACCAAAATGCTCTCACAAGAAGCTCTCCATCAATACTCCAAAATATAATCTCACAAGAAGCTCTCCATTGATCCACACAAAAGGATGATCTAAAAGAGACCATTGCTATTTTATTTATACTTTCATCCTTTAGGTAACTTAACCCATTTTTAGGTCACTTAACCTATTTCTAGGCCACTTAATCTATTTTCCTTATTTTAGGGTTAACCACTTTCCATAAATAGAAAGTTCTCCAATACTTTATCATTTAAATATTCTTTCTTGATTTTGTCACTTCTCTTTATTATTTAAATAATCCACCTTGACTTTGTCACTTTACTTTATCATTTAAACAATGATTTCTTCTTTGAGTTCACTTTGACTTCTTTGACCTTGGGGGCTTCAAGCCTTCATATGGGGGTCCTCCAACTTCGTAAGGCCATAACTCTCAAACCGTGAGGAGTTATGTGACTTTCCACATACCACCAGAAATGGTATGATAAGAACTATCCATCTAGGATAGTTTCATCAACAAGTTTGCTGATCTTCATAACATTATTCTACATACAAGCATGGGTTCTCTCAACTACACCTCAACCATAAAGTGTCTTCCCGTGAGGGATTTCACCATAAGGGTACCACTTTGGAGTCCATCCATTTGTGCTTCTTATTAATCATGACAAGACAATAATGATTCATCAAACTATGCATAATATATCAAATAATTCATCTTCATCATGTATCAATGACAACTCATTGATCCATCTTCATCTATGCATCTTGATTCATCTTCATCGATTTGTTTCCACTTAACATATATCATTCTCATCAAGGGTAATACATATCAATCATTAATCAATCAAACAATCACTTGAGATCAATCAATCACATCAATCAATTAAACCATTGGCATCAATTACAACATGATCCAACAGGGTTTATAAAAAGTAAACGACCTATGACCACAAATAAGCAACCCAATTGCGTATTTCAAGGGCGTGAAGGAAACTGTGTATTCATATGTGCAATAAAATCAATAGCTACAGTGGAATAGTTGTTGATTGATTACAATTTGAATCAAGTAGAGTCAAACATTGCTATTATGGGGGCGGTTCATATACTATTTTACCCAACATGTAAGCAATGACTCTTATATTTTGTGATTATCATTTATTGTAATATACTGTCACACACCTTGTAAGTGAAGTTAACATTTTAATATGTCATGGTTCTTATATTGTGGCAGGGTGATTAGTGTCAAAGGGAACCGACCCTTTCTTGTGTCTCAATTAGAATTAACAAAAAAATATTCAATGAATTTCATGAAAAGTAGACCAAAACCAAAGTCCTAACACCTTTCCATAATGAGATCCCATGAAACATTGTAGAATTTAATTGTAAAATCGTTAGACTCAAGGGTTTTTTTGGCCATATTTAATAGGGAATCTTAAAAACCATCCATTGTTAACAACTAATCACACGATCCTAGAAGTTTCTAACAACTTAAAGTCTACAATACACAATGTCCACACCAGTCACTCCTTATGTTCT
The DNA here is from genome assembly GCA_009831015.1 of Picea engelmannii. Lineage (NCBI taxonomy): Eukaryota > Viridiplantae > Streptophyta > Pinopsida > Pinales > Pinaceae > Picea > Picea engelmannii. Next base: position 308,774 of record ML790160.1, on the reverse strand, counting down.
TTAGTCACTCTTTACTTTGATTCTTTTATCATGTCATGTTTGTTGAGGAAAAGGTACGTAGAACCTTACTCAAACATTTTCATATCTTGCTAGGATAAGGCAAGATAGTTGGGAATGTTACCCGGAGTTTATAGACTTAAATTCAAACCAATCACTTAATCCACAGGGAATATGTACGAGGGACCAAGGCTGATTTTATATTTTATATGTAACTATGAAAAAATAAGAAAGTAAAAATATATATAAGTGTGTACATGGATAAGAGATAAGGATAAAAGAAAAATTTGGACAATATCATTAAGATACACATGTGAGACTGAAATCATAAATCTGATTTTTATATTAACTTCATTCTGAGATACAAAGTAGAATTCTTTTTACAAACCCCTGCAAGGGTGGGGACCAAAGTCATATTTATAAGTCTCTGATGGGAACCATACAAAAAGACTCTAACAACAAAAGAAAACTAAAGCTAAATATCTGGATCAACTTGTCATAAAAATGTTGTCACTTGACTCTACAAAATATTCTTTATCAATCATGAAATCTAATCCATAAACAAACAATAACACACTGACTGCCAAAGAGAGATCATACACCTCTATAAACAAGTTGTTGAAAGATATGTTTCAGTTTTGAATTCAACTGCCTTCCATAAGATCATGTTGCCATCAAGATGGTTTATCTTTCTAGTAAACTTAGAATGAATGAAGAAAAGAATTATCTCACAAGTATAGAGCAAACCTTATATTAGAAGTTCCCCTTATGTTCTCTCTCCATTTGTCTCTTCTTTTGATTGAGCTTTTATTCTTTTCCAATAAGTTATGAAAGTTCAACTACCTTTCTTTTGTTAAGCTTAATTAACTTAACTAATTAGTTGAGACAAATAAATAATAATACATAAATAAGGGTCTATTTAAATAATAACTAAATAGGTGGAACCCCTTGTCACTCCAATTTTCATTTCTTTAATGATCATCATAATACAAAATATAACACCCCCAAATTTAACTCAAATATTCGCTTTGTAACTCCCATCCTCATATAAATAGTCAAATATTTTAGTATCAAAATAAAACATGACTATAGACAAAATAGAATCATATCCATTATGTCCAAAAAATTATGTCTAAAAGTGTCTTTCTTGTCCAAAACATTTTGTCATCATACCAACAAAATATGTTCCCAAAAGAAAATAATATTAAAAGACATTAAAACCAATATTTGATGTGAGAGACATTTTGCCTATTTTCAGTGCTACCTTCTTTTGATACTTGTTTTGATTTGTCTTGTGCAACAAACTTCAATTGATTGGAACCTTGTGGGTGGATTTCAGTGATGACATGGGACAAACTATCTTTGAGGTGGAGATGAGAGGACACTGATTCAGAGGAGTCTTTGAAAGACTTGGAGGGATTAGCCACCTCTTTTCCTTTATCTAAATCTAGCTCGAGAATGGAAGTTATTAATCTCTTACTTGCATGAGAGGATTGTACTGGCGAAACAACATAATCAACTTGGGAATTTGGGTTGAATGGAGGTGGAGGAAGGGGGCAATGGAAATGATAGTGTAGGCCAACCATTATGATGTGCAACAGGTTGATGAACAATCTCTTGCCATCCATCATTGGCAGGTGGTTCTAGCTGCATAGAAACATGTGGGGGGACACATATACTAGAGAAATTTTGGTGTGGCTGGAAAGGAAGCCTCTCAGGTCTAGTTTGTAGAATTCCTTGGCCATCTAGATTAAAAAAACCATCTTGGAAAATTTGATTTAGTTCTTGCGGATCATCGTCAAAATGTATTGAAAATCATGGCCTTCTATGGCCTCTTTACCAATTATTTTCTCTACCTCTATTTTCACCTCTACCATTTCTACCCTTACTAAAGAAAGTCATCCTGAAGCAATACTCCAATCAGAATATGAAAACTTTTAACAATCCATTCACTAATACTCTACCTAAATAAAATCAAGATGTTGACTCTATCATTCACAATAGAAGCATATGCAATCCATCCATTGACACAACCTGCCAAATATCAAATTCAATAATCAATTGCAATTGAACATGGAATGATAGGGTCATTGGGAAGATGGGGGGGCCTTGTAATGAATGAAAAATGGTAGCATGAACGGGAACCAACAAATGAAATCGTTCAAGCAAAATACAAATCCTTTTCTTTTTAAAAATGATGTCTCCATATCAAAATTTCCAACTGAAATCATCATCCAATCCTTTTTAATCCTTTTCCCCTAAAAAATAAATTCCATATAACAAAACAAGGATGAATTAAATGTTACTGGGAAGGTGGTGGGTATATAATGAGCGAAAAAATGAGACAATTAACGGGAACAATAGAAATTATTGTTCTTTTACAAGAAATAACATTCATTGACTTTAAAACCAACATTTCCATTATTCAACAAAAATAATTTAAATATCCACAAAATCATTTGAATATCCATTGTTTACCATCCCCATTTATTTCCAAAACTCCCACCAAATTATGTTTCTGCCATAACATTCTTTTAAAACTTCAATACCCAGAATCCACGACATTTCGTTTGTGAATACAACATTTATCTTTAACATACAATATCCACGATATGGCAACATTCTATTTAAACTGCCCAATACCAATCTCAAGGAAAATTACAAGATTATCAAGCTTGCAAGTTTCGTTCTCTTTTATTTTTTAAACCATAGATATCCTTCAAACCGGTAAAGCATTCTGCATGAGATTTTATACAAAGCAATTTGACTTAGTCATAACCATAACTAGAATTCTTGAAGTCATCATGAGAGGTTGAGAGGAAAACAATCGTTAAACCTTCCAACTGTGCATCGCATACAATTTACATTACAAACCCAAATAACAACTGCAAAAACAACTCGAGTTTGAAACCCCAGTGAGAACCTGATGAGCATCAAACCCACATCAACTTCAAGTCGATTGAATTCCCTCATGGGTAAACAACAAGCAAGCCACGATTTTGTGAGTTTAATCAATCCTCCCATTGTTGGGTCAATACCATAAACAAAAATTCAAACCTGGGTTTGCATTTATTTACTTAGCCATATATTGGATGGGGAAAAACATGGCTTGGAGCAGAAAATTATGCATAGGTATTGAGGAATGGCTGCAAGCAAAGCCAAAACATTTCCTTCCCATCAATAAAAACTTCTTCACAAACTTCCCAATGTGACCGCAAGACAATACAGAGGGATCCATAAATTTTTAAACAACGGTAAGGATAATATGAAAGGAATGCAAAAATTCAAAAGTGTGGATACGTCGTGAGGGTACACTACAATAACCACAAAAATGACTGTTGTTTTTCTTTTACAGAGGAAACCCTCAAAATTAGTCATACAAAATGAGAAAAATTGAACACATTCAACCACACACATTTTCCAATAGTTATACCACAACAATACCACCTTTGCTACAGGTGTCATACGACCAAATACTTCAAATAGAATAGAACGTTGGATAATAATTTCAGTTGAAACACGTAAATGCTAACAGGAAGAAACCCAAATCAAAATGTATCTTACATGACCAAAATTCCCACAACAATCCATTGTAAACTTTGGAAAAAAAAAAAAATTGCATGCAAACTCAAAGAGACAACAAAATGATTTTATCTGGAGCAGAGACAACAATTTTTGATTGAAGAGGTAAAAGACCATACTTGTAAGAAGAATGCTAAAAAAATTAACAAAGCACAATTATTTTCCACCAAGGTCAAGCACAATGGAGGCGTTACTAACGAGAGAAACCAAAACAAGCACGAGGATAATAGTGAAGGTGGTGGCTTCGATGTAGGGTAGGAATGACGTGCAATAAATGAACATTGCTTCCCCTCTTTTCACATTAAATTCCATCAACCACAGTGAAATATGAAGCACACCCAACCTCCAAAAAAATTATTCCAAACATATAATATCAACCATCGTATATCCAACAAAACATATCATTTCCATATTTGAAATCGAATCGGGCCTCCCTCTTGGATTATTTCAACTATTATATGCCCATTTAATACTTAACACAAAAATAACATGTCTCACATACCTTGCCCACCATGTATGAAAATATACCATGACTTGCATGTGGCTTATATTTAGAGCAAAATACCAAAATCTAAGTGTAGCAAGAGTAAACTAATATGTTTAATAAAATAAAAAAATTCTCCATTTTAAAATCAAATTTATGGCACACTCAACATCCATTAATTGCACATAGAAACAGGTTAAGATCTCCCTCTCTATTTTCAAATTGTAGAATCTTTCTCATACGGTAATTATGAGCAAAATAAGAGGAGTGTTTTCTTCATTATTTTTCTAAAGGAGTCCCACCTATCTAGTATTATTTAAAATACATATAAGTAATAATGCATTGCAACCCATTTGTAGGAAGGAATTTTATGTTGCACTTTTGGGCGTCAACAAACTAGTGACTCCACAGGGAAATCTATTCTCAACAGATTTAGAACTCAAAATGCTTGGCTCTGCATACCGATAGTAGTAGGTGATTGAAACTGCTCATAAAATAGTTATGCAATAGGGGGAAAATGATGGTTTAAGGGAAATGATGAGATGGGACTTCGGGGAATAACTTATGGAAAGTGAGATGTATGAGGGGAATTGGTTCTGTATGCAAAACAACCAATAATTTTCATAACTGATAACACTTTAAAAGTTGGAGAATTCTTCTGATATGCTCTTGAATCTTAGGATGGAAGGAAGAAAAGGAGAGCAGAAAAAAGGGAAGAAAACAAAGCCAATTTTACTACAACAATATTGAAAGCAAAAAACTATTCCATATGTGTCTCAAAAGGAAGATATCATAAAATTTGTGTCTATCTTATTTTCATTGTTCAACATTTCTTACATAATGACATCATTATGGAAAAAATGATCCAGGATTTATTTATGATGAACATGCAAAACAAACAACATAAAATAGAACTCAATAAACCAAAATCACAGGAAAAACGTAAGACAAGAATATATATACAACAACCATATTTACACAAAATTGAGTCAGTGATCAAGATGGTTCCACATAATGTTTCTAGTGGGAATGATTGGTACCATAATAAAACAATTGCTCATCCATGTCTTTAAGAAGATCTGAATTTGTGCCAAGGATAAAAGCGATTTTGAATGGACCCAGCCATAACTTTTGGAATTTAGAATGTCTCCCTCTCTCATCATGGGCTTAGTCCCATAGTAAGACTTTGTCCTCAATCTTAAATTCAACAGCCTTTGCTCATTTTTTAAAATACTTCTTCACCGTTCGCTGCCTCCTTTTCATATTTTCCAAGGAAAAATTCCTTTGTTCTTCCAGGGATAGCAATGCATTTATCCTTTGGGAAACATTAGAATAATTTAATTCTCCAGTCTGTAACATCAACCATAAGGAAGAGAGCTCTAGTTAAATATCAAAAATATCCCCTTGGTCGTATATGAACTGAAAGGGAGTAGCCTCTTGGTTGTATATGAGCTGAAAGGGATTAAATCATGCACTTTCTTTGGTGGTTGTACAGTCTTCCCAAAGAGCATAAGTTAGAAGTGTGTGCCATTGGAAAGGTTTGTCTTCTATGATTCTTTTTATAATCCTGACCAAATTCTTATTAGTAGATTCCTCTTGTTGATTTCCCTGAGGGTAATAAGCAGATCAAGTGAAATTCTTGACACCTAATTTAACGATAAATTAGGTTAATTTTTCAGAAATGAAGGTTGGACCATTGTTCGTAATGATTTCTAATGGAAGGCCAAATCTGGAAAAAATATTAGACTATAGAAAAGAAATTATTTGTTCATCATGCACATACCTAAGAGGGACAATATCAGTCCACTTAGTAAAGTAATCAATGGCTAAATATATGCCTTGTAGAGGATGAAGGATCAACTGGACCAATAAAGTCTAGACCCCACTTAGAAAAAGGGAAATCCGGAAGGAAAGGTTGTAAAGGCATGGAAAAAAGACTTTCTTTACCAATGCATTTTTGGCATTTATCATGGGACCTTGCAAATTTATAGGAATCATGAAAGATCAAAGGCCAGTAATAAGCATTTATTATGATCTTAAAAGTAGTAGCTTTAGAAGAAAAATGGCTACCAATATGAATGATAGATGTTGATGATCCATGGATCTCGTGTAATAATTTATGTGCTTCCTCATCATTTACACATCGGAGCAACAAACCATCAATAGATCTTGTAAACAAGGAGTCTCCTAAAATGATATACTTAGAAGCTTCAAGGCCGAGTCTCCTTCTCTGATGGGGATCTAACTTGTCTGGGCATCTTTGATACTACAAATAATACACCAGATTATTATACCAAGGATTCTCAGATATAGAGATATTTGTATTTTCAATATAAAATAGCGTTGAAAGAGGGTTATCTTGGTCATCAAGCTCTTCTCTTGTTTCAGGATGCTGAGCTAAGTGAAGGGCTAAGTCTCATCCCTTGATTTTATTTGAAGTTATAATTGTCAAATCATGCTCCTGAATTTTGGCAAGATAATGTGCAAGTTTTCTTGAAAGGTAAGTTTGTGAAAGTAGAAACTTGACAGCAGGCAAAGCGACTTTTACCTACATAATTTTTCCCAAAATAAAATAGTAAAGTTTTTCTATAGCTTTGACAAGAGTGAAAGCATGTTTCTCAATATAATAATATTTGATCTCGTTGTCTGATAGACTTTGACTCATGTAAGATATATGTTTTTCATTTTTTTGGTCATCACATTATAAGGGGATAGCATAAATTGATTCCTCAGTGGCATTAGTGTATATGATAAAGTCTTTCTCAAAATTTGTTTTTGCCAAAACCGACGTAGAGTTTAGCCACCCAATGTTGTATGGTTGTGGGTGTGGTGTTGTCGATAATCCCAATTATTTGACAACCTATGTTGATATGAGGTTCTTATGTTTTTCTTTATCAACAATGAAATGAGATGGGGTCCCCTTCACCCACATTTGTGAATGAAAGAGGTGCTCCCCCTCTTTAGGATCTATTGGATCTTCTGGTTAAATTTTTGCAGTCGCTACAGTAGCAGTGGGGTTTGCGCCGATGATTTGTCTTCTCCCATTATTTTTTGAATCAAGTTCTGAATTAGGGTTCAACTCCTAATATTTTATCTCAGCCACTAATTATTTTTTTGAGTGATGTTCATCAGTGTTGTGCCTGGGGATTTTGTGGAAATCACACCACTTTCCAATGTCCTTCTTCATCTTCTCGTGACCCTTGTTTTCCTGTGGTTTGGAATGTTCGACAACACATGTATTCCAATAGAGGATGAACACCTTCAGTAACCACTCACATAACCAGATTAAAGATCAACACAACGATGTTTTCACATGGTAAAACCCCTACGAGGAAACATCCATGGCCCCAGCCAACGCGACCACCTGGAGAATTTTATTAATGCAAAGAAAAATATTACAGAGAGATTTTACAAGAGAGTTTCTCACAATATATCATCAACAAATGACCCTCCATTCTCTTTAAATACAGATCATGGACCAATCGGGTGTTAAGCCACGTATGAATGGCCATTAATATCAAGGAGAGTATGAACCGTCAGATCACTCTATGTCGGGAACATATCGTGACCATCGGATTTCCTAACTACAAATGAATACTAAAGAAACACACTAGAAAACACACTTTTACCTAACGACACAATAGACAAAGTGGATCTTAACTAACTCCTAAGTGTCTAAATATCCTAGCATCCCCCCTTAAGAACAACTTGGGATAGGATTGAAGGATTTACAATAGTGACACAATAGGAGAAGGAAGTAGGAATTAGAGCCTATCCCCCCTTAATAACAACTTCCTGAACTCCTAACATATATAGAAGTTTGGAAAAATTCGCTTCTATAAGAGAATTTGTGAAAATGTCTGCAACTTGATCTTTTGTAGGGAAAAAAAGCACTTCAATAAATTGATCATGAATGAGCTTTATGATGAAGTGCATGTGTAGCTCGATGTGTTTGCTATGCTGATGTTGAACTTGGTCTTTGGCGAGCTTGATGGCACTCTGATTGTCACACCAAAGGTTGGTTAGAAGTTGGTGCTAGAATCCAAACTCTAAAAGGATCTGTCGAAGCCACAGGGCTTCTTGACTTGCATTTATCGCTGCTCAGTACTCTGCTTTTGCTGAAGAAAGTGAAATAGCCTGTTGGTTCTTACAGGCCCAAGTGACAGGTCCTGAACCAAGGGTGAAATCATAACCTGCAGTAGACTCTGATCATCAAGGTCATCGGCCCAATCTAAATTAGTGAAACCAATCAATAAGAGAGTCCCCCCTGAAATGTAATGTATCTTGAACTGAATTGTACCACAAACATAGTGAAGTATCATTTTAGTTGCTTTCTAATGGCTTTCATGTGGCATTTTCATATATTGGGAAATAAGACCAACAACAAAGGAAAGATCAGGACGGGTATGAGTCAAGTATAAGAGGCTACCAACTAACTGACGGTACAAGGTGGCATAAACTTCAGGAGAAGTACAAATGGCATTAAGCTTGACTCCAGACTGGAAGGGAGAAGGGGTTGCTTTACAATCATCCATGTGAAAGCGACGAAGAAGTTCACAAGCATACTTAGACTAGGAAAGAAAAATTCCTTCATTAGTTTGCAAAAGTCTGTCATTTCAAATTTCTTCTTAAGGCTGGCTTTCACATGGTTTAAAAGTTTTGAGTCACTACCAGTAAGGATAATGTCATCAACATAAAGGACAAGTATTATGAGATGGATTTCTACTTTCTTGGTATAGACATTAGGATCAAAATGGAATCTAGAGAATCCAGTGGCAATAAGAAAGCTTTCCATTTTGGCATACCAAGCTCGGGGAGCTTGCTTGATACCATAAAGAGATTTCTTGAGGAAATAAACAAAGCTAGAGTCATTATGGACATAGCCAGGAGGTTGTGCCATGTAGATTTCTTCTTGCAAATCTCCATGCAAGAAGGCATATTTAAAATCCATCTAATGGACCTCCCATTTATGTGAGGCAACAAGGGAAAGAACAAGGCAGATGGAATTCATTTTTTCTATAGGGGCAAAGGTTTCATTATAGTCAATTCCTTAAACTTGGTAAAATCCTTTGGCAACTAATCGAGTCTTGTGTCTTTCAACACTTCCATCCGATGCATACTTAGTTCTATAGAACCATTGGCATATAACAAGATTTATTCCTTTTGGAAGAGGTACATGATACCAAGTATCATTTTCCATTAAAGAATGATACTCTTCATTCATTGTTGTATCCCAATCTAGATGAGCTGGAGCTTCTGCAAATGTCTCTAGATCATGAGTTTCTGAAACTTGAGCCAAAAGAGAAGAGGCTTGCTGGAACTGTGAATTTGTTCGACGCTGATCTGAAGGATCATTGACAATATCACCAACTGCTTCTCATGTTGAATGGACCCATCTAGGAAGCGATGGAGCTGGTGTTGGTTCAGGTTCAAATGACTCATCTAGAGGAGGGTGAGCAGGCGGAGGTGGATTTTCATCCTCACTGTCAACATATGAAGAAGAAACTAGATCATAAGAAGGCTCAAACACCGAAGATGGCTCGCAGGCTGAAGAAGGCACAACTGCTGAATTAGGCTCACAGGCCAAAGAAGGCACAAGCATCGAATTAGGCTCGCAGGCCAAGAGATTTTCATCAAGTTTAACATCTCTTCTAATAATAATTTCATTACAATGTGATTGAAGAAGTCTGTAACCTTTGATATCTTCAGAATAACCAACAAATATACACTTCTCACTTTTAGGCTGCAATGCTTTCCTTTTCTCATCAGGAATGTGAGCCCATGCTATACTGCCAAATACACGGAAGTGACTTACATCTGGTTTAATTTTAGTCCAAGCTTCTTATGGTGTTATATTTTTAAGAGCCTTTGTGGGAGTGCAATTTACTATGTAATTTTCACAGTTGATGGCTTCTGCCCAATACTTTAGACTTAATCCCTTAGGTTGGATCATACAATTAGCCATTTCTTTTAATATGAGGTTCTTTCTCTCAACAACACTATTTTGTTGTGGTGTATATGGAAACATGTGTTTCATTTGGATTCCCTGTGTAGTGTAGTAACTTGTAAAATTATTGTTCACATATTCGCCTCCATTATCTGTTCTTAACCTTTGAATTTGATGTCTAGATTTCTTTTCTACAAGGGCCTTGTAGGCCAAAAACTTGTTAAAAACTTCGCTCTTAATTTTTAAGAAGTAAACCCGTTACCCAAGTACGTTTGGAAAAGTCATAAATGAAAGTTAAGAAATACTTGCACCCAAAAAAAGAAGGAGAAGAAAGTGGACCACACAAATCACTATGAACAAGCAGCAAAGGACCTGAGGCATGCCAAGAGGCACGTTTATCAAAACTGTCCCGATGATGTTTTCCGAGAACACAACCAACACAAACACCATATATGCATGAAACAAGAGGAAGAACAATCACCATTTGTTGATTACATAGTTGTTGCAATGAGCAATAGTTTAGATGACCAAACCACTCATGCCAAAGTTTTCTCAAGTCATCGCTATGAGCAACAAAAACTGAAGAAAAATATGATGACCCAAAGTTGTCAAATTTGTACAACCTAGTAATATCATCAAAAATTCCAGTTGCAAGAACATGCTTAGGATCTTTCAGATCATTGATTACAACTTGCTGAGGTGAAAACTCTACAGTTTTACCTTCACTTGAATGAGTGATTTGATATACTGATAGAAGGTTACAAGAAAGACTTGGAACACATAATACATCATTGAAATGACCATTTTCTACGTGAACCATTCCAGATCCTTCAACACTAAGAGATCTATCATCACCAACCAATATTTTCTTGGTGTTACATTCATTTAGAGTAGAAAATATGTCTCCATCCTTAGCCATATGATAGGATTCTCTAGAATCAATAAGCCACTCATCAGAAGTAGAAGTAGAAGTATAATTTGTATTGAAGGATAAACCAGAAGAAAAAAGTGCATGTCCATGAGAAGAAGAAGAAGTAGTAGAATCAATATTGATGTTGTGCTTCTTCATCGCTGCTTCTAAAGATGCCATCTTCTTGAAACATTTGGACTCATCATGACCATATTTATCACAAAAGTTGCAATGTCTGTTAGTATAATTATTTTTATATTTTTCTCCTTTGTCTCCATTAGAAGCAAAAGCTGTCTGAGTGGGTTTGGGACCCTTATATTGCTTGTTGTTGTGGCAAGGATGTTTCTTCCTGGGATTCTTGGGTTTATCTTTTTGATGAACATCTAAGGCTTTGTTGGAGGTACCTGTAGTGCCGATCACTCCAAGTTGTACTAGCTTATATTGTTCTCTAATCAAAGAATCACAAAAGTTCTCAAGACTAGGTTTTTGATAAGTTGTCCCTACAGTCTCTTGTATGGCATAAAAGGTAGATACAAACACAAAATATGCACTACCTAGCTTAGAAAGAATAAGATAGATGCAACGATCTTCGTCTATCTTTATCTTACATTCTTCACCTAAAGTTATGAGTGTTTTAAACTTAGATAGATAGTCTTCAATGCAAGAAAAATCACTTGGACTCAAAGTTAGTACTTGATTTTCTCACTGTTGTGCTTGAATACTATTGTGTTTACCAAACACAGATTCAATCTTTTCCCAAGCTTCTTTAAGTTTATCAATTGATTGAAGGTGGAACCTTAAATTAGGAGAGATGGACATTCTGATTAATCCACATGCTTCATCATTCCTATTATCCCATTTATCTTTCTTATCAACATCAGTTGATTTTGTTTCCTTTCCCAAGGTAACCCGGTACAAGCCTTTACTTCTTAATAAATCCTCCATATGGGATTTCCATTGGAAGTAGTTGGTGCTGGTAAGTAAGAGATTAATTGTAGAAGCCATATTAAATATGTATATAATATTGATTTAAAACTAAAATTGATGATCTGAATGGAAAGAGCTCGAAAATTTATACGGTTTAAAAAATAACGACACTGAAAACGGACTTCGGATGTGAGAGTTATGCCATTTTAAAAAAATGCATAAACGGTAACCAAAAGGCCACGTGGTAGTGTAAGTTGCTTTATGAAGTGACTCACTTTTATAAAGAGAAGTGGGGCTCACTTTTACAAAGAAAAGTTGCATGCAAAATAAATAACTCTAAAATAAAATATTAAAGCTACTTATAGTGATTCACTTTTATACTTGAAGTGAAATACACTTTACAATTTTAGCATGAACTTTTTCAAAAAAAGTAACAAAAGAGAGACTTGAACTCAAGACCTCTTACTTAATAAGGCAAATTTTAACCAAATGGTCTAGAAAAACATATTGTAATGTTCAGAAGGAGGATTGGTGGTGGTGTTGTTATGGAGGACGGCCTTAGAGAGCATGCTAAAAAAAAACTCTTTTCACACAAGAGAAAAAAAAAATTCGCTTCTCGATGACAATAAGGGTTAGATCTCGGTTAGCTTACCTAGAAGATGCACATTTTCCCATCTTTTTTTGATTTGAAAAGATCGCACAGGGCGTGGGGCAAAGAGAATATGCATATCTAAAAGAGTAGCAACCCGGAAAAAAAATACAAAACCAAAATAAAACCAAAATACTTCTCTGCAAAAATTTTCAAAAATGTGTATTCAAACTTTATACCTCCGGATCTGACTGTAATGGCTATATCTTGGGAAAAAGGAAACATTTTCGAGTGAAACGAAAAGTGTTCCTGAATGAAAAGAGTGCTCTGGATGCAATGGAACAGTCCTCTCAGCCTAGAAATGTATGAAAATAATAGAAAATTGAGATGGGGCAACTCGGCTTCACGATCTCGATCTACAACAGGAGCAAGTTTTCAAGCAGGCTTTGATACCATGTTCAACAACACATGTATTCCAATAGAGGAAAAACACCTTCAGTAACCACTCACATAACCATATCAAATATCAACACACCAATGTTTTCATGTGGTAAAACCCCTATGGGGAAACATCCACGACCACTTGAAGCAGTTTTTTAATGCAAAGAAAAAGATTACAGAGAGATTTTACAAGATAGTTTCTCACAATCGATCATCGACAAATGACCCTCCATGCTCTTTAAATAGATATCATGGACCAAACGGGTGCTAAGCCACGAATCAATGGTCGTTAAGATCGAGGAGATTATAAACCGTCAAATCACTCTATGTCGGGAACATATCGTGACCGTCATATTTCCTAACTACAAATGCATACTAATGCATACTAAAGAAACACACTAGAAAACACACTTTTACCTAACAACACAATAGACCAAGTGGATCTTAACTAACTCCTAAGTGTCTAAATATCCTAACATGGAATGGTTTTTGGGAGGCTATTTTTTAGGGTCGTCTTTATCATACTTTGGTTGTTTAGGATTTTCATACCCGAACTCTCATTTTTTCCGATATCTAAATTTCTGCTTAATTTTGAAAATATATTGATAGGCAGCTCCCAGTGATGAGATGTCTAGGAAATCCATTTCGGTTTGGATGTACCTATGCAGAGCCCCATGGTATTTCAGAAACAGATGTTGCTCAGAGTCTTTGATACCCATCTTGGTGCATAAGGTATGGAAATTATTTGTGAACTTTGGCACTGTTTGGCCCCTCTCTTTCTACAGTGTGGTCCATTTCATGTATTGGTGGTCATAGTTATCAACAAGGTAATATTGTTCCTTGATCGCATATACAAAAAAATCCCAAGTGGGCTCAGCCCCATATATTCTAGACTCCTCTGTAGAGATTTTCTCCCAGTAATTTTCCCATCAATGTTTGACACAGGGGAGAGCCTTAAGGAGTGTGAAGGTGATATTTTCCCTGTCAGAAAAATTGTTAACATAGAAATAACCTTCTAACAGATTTAACCATTTTTCTAGGGAATATGCATCAATATGACCTTCAAATATGGGAATATCAAAATTCACTTGTACCTTGAAAGGAGAGCTGCCTCCAAAGTGGTCACTTGATGAAGATGTGCCTATTGTTATCGACAGACATTGAAGGATGTGGACAAAATTCTCCATCATTTCGTCCCTCTATCGCGTGAGAGCTTGCTCAAGCAACAGATTAATATAATATTATGCTCCATCTTTTTTATTTTCTTCCTCCATGGAGGGTTTCTTGGGCAGGCAAGAGTGATTTTCCTCAAGAGAGACAAGCTCGAGACACAACTTGCTATATTTGGACTTCGTTGGGGACATGCACTGAAAAAAGATCAAGAGTAGCCTACTTTGATACCACTAATCCAAATTACTTTTTAGAATGAAAAAAAAGAAGAGATATTACAATGAAATAAACACAAATATTGCTAGAAATAGATCAATATTGTCATACATGATTTATGTTAATGAAGAAATGTACAAAGACTATAAAAATGCAGAGTGAAATACTCACTAGAATGGTGGCAGCTTATCTCTGAGAAGCGATGTGAAGGATACTTGCATTCGCAAGAAGATGATTGTTACAATGAGGCTCTAAAATCCTTTTTAACATAAGGACAATAAAAAACCCTAACCCCTGAAGATGAAAATCCAAAAGGTTTGCGGGCCTCGATGGGGGTAGTTGATACGTCAACTTCCTGAGGGTGTAACTTTTGCATATGATATTTGTTTGGGGCACTCGATACACCTTTGGAAAGGTATAGTCGAGAAGAGCACATTCTAACTAGTTGAGTCTAGTGCTCTTGACAGTCACCTGGGCCCAAAATCCCCAAAAAAAGTCGTTTAGGGCCTCAAAACGGCCCTGAAAGTTTTGGACCCGAAAAACTGTAGAAAACTACCGAGGTGGAAAACTCTATTTTGAGCCAGTGGAATAGGTCAGTGGCCACTAATATCCACCTGGATCACATTCACCCATAAGAATTTTCCAACAACTATACCACAATAATACCGCCTTTATTACAGGCTCCATACGACCAAGTACTTCTGTTGAAGGAAAATCTCCCTGTAGACAGGTAGATCTCCTCTTGAGAGCTATACTCTTAACTCTTAAGACATAAGACGCTTAGCATGGACACTGACTTCCTTTCAGATCTATACAAACTAATGCATGAGGAGGAAAGAGAAAATAAGTACCTTTTACCAGCGTTTGTCCTTGCACGCTCCGAGTTGAGCTCCAATCTTTCGCTCATCGATGAGCCCTGTAGACAAACAATAGTACAACCACTTCCTACTCTATTGATATTAGCTTGAAATAGATCTATCTATCAGAGATAAGTTCATGTGAGATTAAACACCAACTAGAAAGAAATAGGCCAAGCGTGTCATATTGATGAGAACAATGACAGAAGTAAATTACAACCGTATATGCGAATGCGACAGCTTTGTCAAGTCCCCTTTGTCTAACCCTTGCTCAAAAGATCCATGATCTGGATGACAACAACTTTACTGATTACTTTCCTCCAATTCACTGTATGTTTCCTATGAGATCATAGGTTTCATGCTTCCAATTCTTCCCCCTTTCCACAATGATAGAGCCTTCTTATATAGGTTTAGAGAGGCCTAACCTCTTGAGGTATCTTTAGGGTAAGTTGAGGATTTTCCTCCTTGAGTCAAGGATCTTCCCTAAGATCATGGTTGAACCAGGAATTCAAATGCAACTTCCTTCCAAGATTGAAATATTTTCCCCTTATTCTCCTCAATAGATCAACTGTTGCCCAGATTAGACAACGCTCCCTCAAAAAGGCCATCAGAGCGCTATAGCGCTCCCTAATAGGCTTTAGGGGGGTGCCAGTGCTCTAGAAATATATAGCTCTCCCTCAGAAGGGATGCTTGGTGTTATAACGCTCTCTAGCAGCTTATAGGGAAGTGCCAGTGCTCCTAGGAGTGATATAGGGGAGCGCTCTCTCCTAAAACCTTAGATTGAATGCTTCTTTCAGGTGGCAAGAGGTTCTTATCTTCAGTTAGCCATTCCCCTCCCTTAAAATCAAGTGTTTGAGGCATTTTAAGTGTCTCCTTAGTGTCATCATCATGGAAGTAATCTTTCCTTGATACTTGTGACACTTGTGAGCAACAAGCGACACTTGCAACACTTGTGAGCAACATGCGACACTTGCAACACTTATCAAAGTGAGTAATGTTGATGTGTAACAGATTGCCCCCCAAAGTATGAAGTTAGAAGATGAGAACGGATAACTGAAATGCTTTGTAGAATTTCAAGAAAGGGTATAGACATGGAGAACCCGAAAAAAGATGCACACAAACATCCAACAAATATCATGACATGTTTCAAACCCAAGGCAGGCATACCTATGCTTGGGTGATCAATATTTGCAAGATATGGCCGCCATAAAATACACTGCAGATCCATAATTGTATTGATAAAAAGGTATAGCCACCAAGGATACAGTGTGGATCTATACTCTGATGACCTGAACTGATCGTAGCCATGAAGAATACACAGTGGATCTACGAGATGACAAGACATAGCCACGACCAATACAAAGTGGATCTATGCAACAATATATGTGTCATTATTCAAGAGAAACTCCTTCGCAGCTTGGGCAAAATACATATCAAAGTGATCACTCAACCCAGGGTCTTCTTATCGATCCTGATGTAGTATGAATCTAACCATGTGAATATATGTCCTGATGTCGAACATGGCATAAACCACTTGATTATCGGTCAGTGATGTAAACTGTTAACAAGCGCGAGGGAGATCACCATTAATGTCAATGATTCCCAAGGTACCCTAGTACATTCCAACGAATGTGAATGGATGAGCTAGAGTCGAACATCCATGGAATCATCCGATCAGAGGTCAATGGTGTAAACCCACTGTTGGATGTGAGGAGGCATGCCATTGAGGCATGCAGGTCCCAAAGTACTAACTGGTTTCTAAGCCTAGTTTCTAGATAATGTGCTGAAGTCGATAGGAATAGACTCGTCAAGGGAGGGCCTTGATGTATCCCCCATCAATGACATGAAACAGACATAGAGATGTAATTGGCAGATCAAATGAACATGGAATGACATGGGTATTGAGATAAGATATTTGTGATGGCTGACTCTCAAGGCGGATACTTCCCTTGAACACTGAGGCACAACAGTAGAAACATGACATGGACCAAAACTTTATGATGCAGTGGATGCTGTGACTTACGTCAAGCGACCCAAAGGAGTGAAAGAAACTCAAAGGATTGGCTCTGTGTAGAGGTTCGGCAGAATAAAATGCGTGCAAAAGACAGTGTCGTGTTCAAGGGCGACTCTAAGAATTACTTGGTAATGTTCTCAAGAGATTGCTTGGCTTGCTTCTTTCAAATTTTCCCCCATCCAGATAGATGAGTACCTATTTTTAATTTAACGAGCTCGACGAGGGTAACACATGCTTGATATAACTCACCTTTGGTAAGTTCCTCTTCCTTTGTTTAACGAACTGGAAGAAGAAAGGGTTTGGTCCCGTGCGGGCCTGTAGATGTTTGTTTTAGCAGGTCCAAAGATAGAAAACTCGAAGGTTTTTCATGATTATAGAGTCTGGAAAAACAATTAAAAGAGAACTCTCTTAGTTCCTTTTTCATATAGTTAGTCTCACGAGGCCGAAAAAGAGATAAACTACCACTCGAAAGATGTCTTTTCAAACATTTTAACGAGTGTGAAAGGAAGCAAGATCACTCGACGATCTTTTCATGTTTAGAGAGTTTGAAAAGAGTTTAAAGATAACTCCAGGGGGTTCCTTTTTCGTGTGTCCATACGGGTCCGAAAAATAGATAAAAGTCTACCCGATGTGTTCTTATATTCTCGAGCTTGAGAATGAACTAAGACTATGCTCGTGGATGTGACAAGGTAAACAAACGATCAAAACTGCTTTGAAACCTGTAGTGTCAAAATTGCAATCCAGAGGTTTAGTGAAGCCATTATATTGTTAAAGAAACCCACAAATGACTATACCTTATAAAAAATGGAAATTTATAAATAGTAATAAAAGTAAAATCTTAATTTACCATTTCATTTTGCATAAGGATTTGTAGCAGTGGAGATTCTCACTTTGGAGGTGGATCTTGTTTTGCTTGATACCGTAGCTACGGTTGACTGTTTCTCTCGCCGTTTGGACCAGGTAGATCTTCATCTCCCCTTCTTTCAATTACATGGTTCAATATTTGTTTCCATAGCAATATTTAAATTAAAAAATGAAGCTCTAGGTCGTTACAAAAAAGATCAAATCGGCCTCTATTGAAAACAATGGGAAAAAGACATTCTTTTGCAAAAACGTTTTTAGAGATTGATAGCATAGATGCCAGCGCCTTGATACTTAAGTAGATGGGTCGTTTTTTGTTAAAGAATCCATAAGAAACTCCAAAAATATGCCCACGCAGCCATTATGAAAATCATTTTAATTTAAAACATTTTATTGTTGCGTGAGGATTATTGAGTGGTAAAAAGAGGGCGTGATCCTTTTTTAACAGTGTGGGCAATAGATTTCAAGTTTTTAAATTGCTTAAGAAATTGCCGAAAAATTGAATAATGAAATTCTTTGTTTTTTTTTGTTTGTAGATAATTTCGGCGACGACCATGATCGAGTGGAAGGAATGGGAGCATGAGCTCGATGATTTGGCTGCTTTGCGGAGTCCTCGTATGCGGGCCGCGTTGAGAGATTGTGGCCTTTTGAAATTCTTCAAGTTGCAGAAGATGAAAAAAGAAATTCTTCTGCTTGAGTACATAATTAGCTTGTGGGATGTCACAGAGCAAGGGTTTCAGATCGGAACATAGCTTCTAACCATCAAGTTGGAAGATGTATATTTCTTGACTGTCCTCTCGAAAAGAGGGGTTCCTATAGCTTTTTCCAGATAGAGGGTGCTTCCTGAGCAAGTGGGTGTGTATCTGGCATGTCATTGTGTCCCAGGAGCAAGACTGGTGGGGGGTAGAATCCTCATCAAGGATATCAGAGAGTTACCCCTTCAGTCCATTTTGTTTGCCATCACGAGTGTGATGGGAATCACTAGCGCACATCTGGCGTCAAGATCACAGGTAGCTTATGGCGTACAGTGTTTGGAGCCAACACTGTTTAACTGGAGCACAGGGTTTCTTCAGAATGTGAAGGAACAGGTCTCGCGGTGTAGGATGGGGTAGAAATAGTTCAGATACGGTTCGTTCTTGGTCTCGTTCTTCTTAGAGCGCATCCCCTAGATGCAGCCTCAGATTGCATTAGCGGTACGACTAGTGGAAGAACCACGGATGGAACGGTGGACTAGTCTTTCTCCGAGACTAGTGGCAGAGTCAGAGTTCCGTTTCACCGGTGACTTCTTCGCTTGGCTGAGACGCTGGTATATTTGGATAGAATACTTCCCATATGCCGATGTGGACTTTCACGGGAGCATGGATTTGATTCTACCAGCGGGGGAAGATTGGGATGCGTTAGGTGAGAGACTAAGCAACACCTTGTCTAGTTTTTTGTTTTAAGTTTTTAATGTATATATATTTTTTTGGATATGTGGAAGAGTTTTTAATGGATGTATTGTTTTTAACATGCAGACAAGGGAGCAGTGCACCCGGCTGAGATACCAGTACCGGGACGTCACGGGGGTGCTCCGGTTACAGTAGACCCGGGGGCACCAGTGATAGGTCTCCGGGAGGTTGAAAGAAACCTTCAAGGCCTCACGATGGGCATTCCTCCTCTACGGAGGAGAGAAGTGCCTTTACATCTACAGATACACGCTGTGGGGGTGTCAGAGAATGTTAATTCTCTACTGAGACGCGTAGTACGTGCAGTGATATGTTACTCTGAGCACAATGCAGTGCAGAGAGATTAGAGTCTCTCTAGTGATTTTATATTTTATATGACTTGTTATACGATGTTGTATGGGTGTGAAGACCCAAAATTTTACTCTTCCAAATACTTTTTTGATGTAATAAAAAAAAATTTAGTCATGCTATGTATATATATACAGTTCCGAGTTTTTACAATGCCAAAAGTTTGTACATGATGATGCCTTTAATGTGATGTGTTTTAATTTACATGTGATGTACAATTTGTTTTCCTTCATGAAACCTTATCTATAGGTGAGATACCGATCCATGATGTAATTAGCTAACGAATACGAAACATTGTTGAGTTCTCTTGGAATATGTCTGTATTCGATGTAATTAAAAATTTGTTCAAGGTGGTGAACTTGTAGGTGGAGACGTAGCAGGATAGGATTACGAATAGCGTAGATTCGATTGAGTTGATAGACCACGAGTTGGGAGTCTAGGTTAACAATGATACGAGAGATACCTAGGGAGGAGGCTTGGGTCAAAATTCTGATGACAGCATGGTATTCTGCCATGTTATTAGTCGCTGGTCCTAAGAAAATACCTCTTGAACTCACCACCTCGTCAAATTGGTAAATGACCCATGTCGTCGAAGCAATATTCCGAGTGTGTCGACTAGCGCCATCCGCAAACCCGACAAAGATAGGAAAGGAAGGCGTCATCTGCGCATGAAAACACAAGGCACAGTTATGAGTGGCAACGGTAAAGACTCGAGCATGCAAAAGAAACAGACACACCAAACTAAAATACAATAATGTACAAAGTATAGATGCTAGGTGATCTAGGCATAGTACTTTTTAAGGTAAAGCCCATTCTGGGTCTCTCCCGGGGAGATGCCATCATAATCGACTAACTCGTAGGCGCCTCTATGCAGAACACATTTCACAATGTAAGGGCCATGCCATAGAGATTCTAACTTGCCTATCCCTAATTTGTCATGAGCCTGGTCATAGACGAGGACTAAGTATCCTTCTGCAAAATTCCGAGGATGGACGGATTTGTCGTATTGATTTTTTATCCGTTTCTGATGTGCCTCATTAACGAGAGCGGCATCACAATGTGCTTCGTCCAGTTTGGTTAGATATAAGAAATGTTCTTCTTCAGCAGAAGTATGGGGTAGGAGTTCTACTTTAAGTTTCAGAGATGGAATCTCACACTCGATTGGTAAAACGGCTTTGATGCCATACACTAACTGGAAAGGAGTGAACCCAGTTGTGGTTTTCACGGAAGTACGATAAGCCTAGAGAGAGGAGAAAAGATGTAGATGCTAGGATGTCTTATTTGCCCCTACCATGCGTTGAATCATGGTTTTGAGGACCTTGTTGATGGCTTCAACTTGTCCGTTGGCCTGAGGATAGTATGGGGATGAGTTTTCATGGAGAAAACCCAACTTGGCATGTAATTCACTCATCATCTGGTTCTTAAAGTGTGCACCATGATCAGTGACAATGGCGCGTGGTACACCAAAATGAGTTATGATGTGGTTAAAAACAAAAAGAGTTGCGGTACGACCATCGTTCATAAAGGTAGGCACAGCCTCAGCCCATTTGGTAAAGTAGTCGACGACGACGATTATATAACCATGCCTCCCGGCTGAGGTAGGCTTACATTGCATAAAATCGATACCCCACTTGGCAAAGGGGCTGATGGCGATAATGGGGTGCAGCATAGTAGGGTGGGTGCATGCCTTGTTGTTAAAAACTTGGCAGGGTGGGAATTTTTTGACTGCCTCAATACAATCTTTGAAAATCGGGGGCCAAAAATAGTCGGCACGTAGAATTTTTTGGGTTGTGGCCATCCCAGAAAGGTGACTGCCACAGGCTCCAAGGTGATAGTCATTCAGAACGTGTTCAGCCTCTTCATGAATCAAACATCAACGAAGGATAGTGTCAATACCACGGCGATACAAGGTGTCACCGACGATAAGATAACGACGAGAATGATGGCGAATACGTCGACGCTCTTCACGGGAAGTGTTAGGCTGAAAGCGTTGGGTTTGGAGGTAAAGGAGGATGTCTCCATACCAAGGATCATAGGTGATGATGAGGAAAAGAGTTTCATCAGGGAGAGAATCTCTAGGTTCGATATCTTCATCAACATGGGGGAGATCACAGATAAGCTGCGCAAACACCAGGGAATTTTTGGCTTTGGACTTTGTAAATTCAAGATCGAATTCCTGAAGGATGATGATCCATTTAGAGTATTTTCCCCCGAGCACTTGATGTGTCAAGACATGGTACATGGGGTTTGAGTCTGCAATCACAGTGGTGGTGCGTAGTAGGATGTAATGGCAAAATCTATGGACAACGATAACGGTTTCCAGAGCCAGTTTCTCTACATGTGAATATCGGAGTTCGGGTCCAGATAGACTCTTGCTCAGGTAATAGATCACATGTTCCTCACCATTGGGGTCCTCCTGAACTAACACCATTACAATAGTGGAAGTGGAGGCAACTAAGTAAAGGATGTAGTCCTTTGTATACTCTGGAGGATGCAACAAAGGTACGTGGGTCAAGGCATGCTTAAGAGCGTCAAACGATCATTGAGCAACGTCATCCTAGATGAAAGGGGTGTTTTTTTGTAACAATCACATGAATCCTTTAGTTATCTCAACGTAGTTACAAATGAAATGGCGAAGGAAGTTTTCTTTCCTTGCAAACTTTGGAGTTGAGTCAAATTAGTAGGTGGGGGTAAGGCCAAAATAGCCTTGATATTTAAGGGATCCACCCGAATCTCGTCTTTAGAGACAACAAAACTGAGGAGTCGACCGGATTCGACAGCAAAAATACACTTATGTGGGTTCAAGCGGATACGGTAAAACCGACATCGAAGAAAAATAGCCCATAAGTGATCAACGTGATCTGATCGATTGGATGAGTGGGTAGGTAAGTCATCGAGGTAAGGTTCTACAATATGCTTGATGTCGTGGAAAGCGTACGACATGGCCTGCTGGAAAGTAGCACCAGCATTTTTGAGACCAAAAGGGAGCTTTCGATAGGCGAAAGTTCCCCATGGGTAGATAAAGGCCATCTTATGTTGATCAACAGGTAAAATTTCAATTTGGTTATACCCTGAAAAACCATCCATGAAGGAGAAGATTACGCTCCCAGCGCAATTATCAATAATCTGGTCGATGAAGGGCGTAGGGTAGTTGTCTTTTGGACAAGCCTTATTGAGATCCCGATAGTCAACATAGACACGGATGGTCCCTTGCTTTTTGGCCACTGGAACGAGGTTGGAGACCCATTCTGTCAAAGGGACAGGATAGATAAAGCTAGATTTTAAAAGTTTCTCAACTTCTGCCTTTATAGCCATGATTTTCTTGGGATGAACCGGGTGGAGTTTCTATCGAACAGGTTTCGCACCAAGGTAAGTCTTGATTTCATGCACGACGATCGAAGGGTCGATCCCTGGCATTTCCTCGTAGCTCCAGGCGAAGACATCGCGGAATTCTTTAAATAGAGCAGTGTAAGATACCACTTCTTCGGGTGTGCAATTAGCACCAAGGTTAATGTTTTCCACAACGCCTTCTTTGATCGAAATATCAATAACGATCGTAGTAGAGATATTACCCATATTCCCCTTAGAAAGAGTGTCTTGTGTGAGGATGGGAGATTGCGGAGAATTGGTAACATCAGGAGGGAAGACAGAATGTATGTCTTGGTGAATTTCTTCCAGAGGCGAAAGAAAAGAGGATTGATGATGGTTATCATCCCAAGGTACATCGTCAATACTAAGCATCTCCATTATAGATTCGTCGGAAGGGAAAATTTGGGAAATGTAATTGATTGCAGACGATAGGGAATCCAACCATGACGACATCGAGTAGGCATTGGGTGCCAATAGATGGGTGTTGTTCGGGGAGGGAGAGGCAGATTGAATAGCTTTGTATGTGGCCTCGACTGGGCTAAGTGGCATGGTGTCACCTAGCACATCGAATTCCAAAGGACTAGGTACAATCCAAGGGTCAGATGATTCCAAAGATTGATAAGCCATAGTCAAAATCATATTGATGGTGGAAATATGATGTGTGGTGGGTGGAAGTGGTGTAGGGAAAGTACCCATAAGGCTAGAATATTTTAACAAGCCAACACCAACGCTTTCATATGTGACTGGGTGGTCTCCCAAAAAAGGAATGTTGTTGGTGACAGGGGCACGAGCGTCGAGTGTACAAAAATCTAGTTGATCGATAGTGACAATTTTGCCTTGATGGGGGAATTGTACACATCAAAACACCAACGAGGTGATGGCATTCATAGCGTAGAACCAACTTCTTCCAAGTAATAGGTTGTAATCGAGGGGGGTGTTGAAATCCTCGACATCAACAGTAACAATTTTTCCGCCCAACTGAATGGCTAAGGATTGTAAAAGTCCATGAGGATGAAAACCTCGCCCATCAAAAGCGCGTAACATCATAGGGGATTTGTTAAGGGAAGGTGATTTTAAGCCTTTCCAACAAGCCAAGGACATGACACAAGTAGAGGGTCCCTCATCCAAGATAGTTCGGTGGATTTGTTGATTGTGAACAACAACATCGATTTGAAAAGCTAGTTGGTGGGAGAGTCGAGGTTGATGATCATCCAGATTAAACGTGAGGCTATTAGACGACTCAGGATTGAAGGCACTGATGGCAGCCAAGAGCGTTCTACGTTGACTGGGATAGTGTTGTAGAACTTCTAGAGCAGACATAACACACGGTGCTTGAGCCAAATCTTCAACGATGTTGTAGTTTTGGGCAGCCCGTGAACTAGGATTAAAGGTAGATTTTCGGATAGTGCTCTTGGGAGGGCATAAGATGGAGTCAAACGAAGGTTTCTCAATCTAGAGCAGTCCGAACGGAGGGCTAGTAGACGGAGGACTAACAGAAGATGGTAATGGGTCCGGTAAGGAACCATTAGTAGTCTTCGGCTTATCAGGTTTAATCGGTGTGTCATATGTTGTAGTGAGAGTGGTTAGATTAATCTTGTTAAACATGTAAATGTGGGCACTTGTCGAGGACTCATCATGGGATTGGTTGGAACTGCCCCAGGGAGTGGGGGTTTGAGCAACCAAAGATTGCTGCTGTGGAAAAGGTTGAGTAAGCACAGTGGGTTGTGAATTTCCCTTAAAAATTTTGGCCACTTCATCACGATGTGGATAGTCTCGGGTGTAGTGATCATCGCCACAAATGAGACATGGGAATTTCAGTTTCCGTTGTGGTTGTTTTCCAGCAGTAGGGGTTTGAGGTTGATTTTTTGGTTGTTCATTGTTGTTGTTTTTCTTGGGTTTATTTCTTGCTTTCTTCTTGCCCCCAGGTTGTTGTGAAGGGGTCGATTGGACCATATTCACCTCAGAGACCTAAGTTTGTTGGAGGTAGAAGAGGGTACAGTCGATCTGGGAGCATACGTCGAAGCGGACTGCTAGGTTGTTCCAGTCGTCTGGGAAGCAGATTGGGTTTTGACGGAGCCAATAACTCCATCCGTGTGCAAGGTAGACGATGGTTTGGATGGATCATTAGTGGCATGGGTAGCATTTGGTATCAACTCGTACAGAGTACCAGATTGTGAATAAACCAAATCTAAGTGCTGAGCTCGAGCAATAGCTTCTTCCTCATTGACTACACCACCCATAGAAACATCACGAGCGATCTGGGGTAGCAGTGATTTGGTGAACCATTCCGCTAATAATTGGTCAGGAATGACCACTTTGATTAACCTTCATCATCGTCTCCATTCATGAATATGATCATAGATATGTGCGGAGGTTGTCTGACGAAGGGAGGCCAATAGTTCGGTACCCGTCTCGTATCGAATGAGTATTTGGAAGCGTGTGAGGAAAGACATGGCAAGAGAGTTGAAATCGTGAAAAGAAGTAGTTCAATATACCATTTTGCTGTAGAACACGTAAGCATTCGTTGGAAAAGACACAAACGTATAGAATCGTCCATGAGGGAGTTGGATGAACACCACAAATGGAAGGTCATCACATGGTTGTTTGGGTCTTCTCCGAACTTTCCGTCAAATTTTGGGATATCAGAAGGAAGTTTAGCTGGAATAGTTGGCCAAACCGGAGAATGAAAAATAGGATCAATTGTTAATCAAGACAAGTCTGGAAGGTCCAGAGTCGCTAAGAAAGGTAGTTGTCGGTTAACCTGTGGGTAGTACTGGTGTGGCATAGGAACACTAGTAGGACCATACACTGGGTTAGGTGGATAATTGTAACCAGTGGGCCCTCTTGTATAAGGTTGGTGTTGACCAGGGTACACAGGATTTGAGGTGGTTTGAGAAACATGCATGAGCGGAGGATAACCGGATGGGTTTTGAGGATTATAAGCTAGATTTGGCATTTGTCCATAAGGAGGATGTAGATGAGTCCCTTGAGGGGGAAGAGGTTGTTGTGGAGCTTGAGGATTGTGTCCCCCCGAGAACTGTGGGTTTCCTGGAAAATGGATGTTCCACGGATTGGGTGTGGTAGACACATTTTGTCCATACGGTTGATGGTAGGCTCTGGATTGAGGCTGCCCCCCAGCATGAGGGTGCCCTCCAAATGGAAGTTGTCCTCCGGTGGGAGGATGCCCCCCAACTTGAGGTGGAGTTCCCGGAATTTGGGAACCAAACGTAAACGACTGACCGGTGCTGCTTAACGGGTTAAAGCCACCAAGACCGGTCCCTCCGGGTTGTTGTATAGGTATAGAACTTCCAGGCATAACTTGGGTAGTAGTGATAGTGGAAGAATTCAGTGCTCTATACCCAAAAGGGAGTGATGATGAAGGTCTAGGTGTTATTGGTGTGCCAATTACAGCTTGGCTAACCACCGCATTACTGGCGGGAATAGTCGGCACGTGAGGGACCATTGTAGAATGGGTCATCTGGAGAGAAAAAGTGGACCTTGGGCCAACAGACGATGTGTTCGGACCAATGGACGGTGTGGCTGAAAAAATGGTAGTACCGATAAAATGGTTTAAAGGTACAGTGTAGGTGATAGGTGCGTCAACACCTATTCCTGTTCCATAAAGATCCTGCACCATCCACGGTGGACTTCGAACAATGTCTGCGGTCCAAAAGGGGTCATCGACTAAAGGGTTTGAATGAGGCCTAGTCAGAATGTCAGAAGGATTGATGATGAAAAATTCACCGGCTGAATTCAGTTGGAGAACACGTCTCTCATATCCCTCCAGAATGCGGAAAGCCTCCGGAGACTCTGAAACAATTCAAAAATTCTCTAACAATGTGGGAACTTCTTCTTGGGAGGTTATAGTGTCGTGAACCTTGCTCTATTGAGGATATTCCTCCATAGATTGAGGGGGTAAAGGGGTATTCTCTTCCATATTTTCTAGAGGAAGTCCCTGTAACCTCCGCGAACGACGTGGAGGGTCGATGTTGGCGAAAAAGAGTCGGCGGAAAAAATCTATGGCCAACTACCGAAAAGAAGAAGCATACGCTAATAGAATATAGGAATCACAACCAAGCAAACAAGACCTTCTCTCAATGACCGTACTAGTTGGTGATGAAATCCAACGTCGCGTGATCAAGTCAAGAAGGGGCAGGGATATGGTGGAACAGTTACAATGGCGACCTGCTTAACGGACTTTCACCTTGGTGCAAGCTTCCACACAATAATTGTGGATTTACCCTCCAAGGAGCCCGAGTGAGTTTGAACAATGTCTGCTCTAGGTATAGTGAGACTTCCCTTCACTGTCACCTTGTGTAAGACCCTAAATATTATGGCCACTAAGGTTACCAATTCGCAGTCAGCCCCTAGGCAGGTACAATCAATAGTCCAGTCCGAACGTACAGGCAGGGTATCTAGCACGAAATCAACTTAAAAGGCTTCCACTCAGCATTGTGGGTATACCTTTAAGAGATCCCCATAATATGATCTGACTACTACAATCAGTCAAACCACGGAGGGATAATCTCTGTAGCTTTCCCGAGTGCGACCTCGTGCGTAACCCCTATGTGAGAGGGGGATCCCAGGCAGACTTATACAACAATTGGATTTGACTCTCCCTAGCTCAGTATGCTAATGATTGTTTTGGAAACTTTGGAGAGTTATGCTCATAGCCTAATCCAAAGTACTAATCCTAGTCTACTTGTTGGTGGAGGATCCTAGAAAAGAAAACGTTCTAGATAGTTTTTAATTAGCGTTCATTTTATAGCTGTTCTTTACTCAGAAGGGGTGCATGGAAGTGAAACGGATGGAATGATGACTCAATCCCCAAAAAATGCATCAAAGATGATAAGCAATCATTTCTTTTTGATGAATATCTATTTAAGGGAGAGAGAGAGAGCTCTTTTCACTAACAAGCACTAATAAGGAATGTCCTCAAACAAATTTTCTTCAATCAAATCCAATGTGGTGCTAAAACTTTTGGAAATGTCTTCTAATATGAAAATCAATCATGAAGATATCTCTTTATTGTTTGTGTGCAAATAATGATTAATTCAAAACAACACTTCTCCTGCTAATTAACCTTTTGGATCAAGGAAACTCAGACAAGCATAAGCAGGTTGCGTACAAACAATACACCCTCTTGTTGTGATAAAAAACAAGAAGCAAAAGAAAAGAAAACAAAGAAAACCAAGAATTTCACGCAAAAAGAGATGTTGAAGAACAATGACCACAACAAAAGCCAAATGAAGAGATTCGTAGACTTCTGATGTCCTTCACCAGAGTTTCTCACTTAGTCAAAAAGGAGAGAAAAAAATGCATTGGTTTCAAACTCCCAATCAGCAGAAAAACTCAAAAATAATGAAGAAGGCTACAAAATCTAAACAACAAGGTATTTGTTCCTCAGAAAGAAGGATGTCAAAGTTGAGTGGGAAGAAGCATTGACTCACAGAGAGGCTCAGCAAGTGAAACACAGAGACTAGACCCTGCAAAGCAATTCTGGAAAGGTTTTTTGCCAAAAGAGGGATGGCGCTCTGGTGTAAAGGGAAACAAGCATTATAGCGCTCTGTATAACATACCCAGGGAGCGTTGGTGCTCTGTCAACACAGCCACAGGGGCGCCAGGCTTAAAAATCTCATGAAAATGTCCAAAAATCCAAAATTTCAGTCGAATTTTGGCAATCAAGCTGAGTGTGATGGGATAAGGAGTCAATCAGCTCATGAAATCAATCAAAAAGGGGTGAACCAAGTCTAAAAACAATCAAAGGGTAAGACACGGTCTATGAGGAGAAATCAAAACCAAAAAGTTTCGATTCGATACTCCCCAGCGGAGTCGCCAGTTTCTGTTGAAGGAAAATCTCCCTGCAGACAGGTAGATATCCCCTTGAGAGCTAGACTCTTAACTCTTAAGATAGAAGATGCTTAACGTGGACACTGACTTCCTTTCAGATCTATACAAACTAATGCATGAGGAGGAAGGAGAAAAGAAGTACCTTTTACCAACGTTTGTCCCTACACGCTCCGAGTTGAGCTCCAATCTTTCGCTCCTCAATGAGCCCTATAGACAAACAATAGTACAACCACTTCCTACTCTATTGATATTAGCTTGAAATAGATCTATCTATTAGAGATAAGTTCATGTGAGATTAAACACCAACTAGAAAGAAACAAGCCAAGCGTGTCATATTGATGAGAACAATGACAGAAGTAACTTACAATCGTAGATGCGAATGTGACAGCTTCGTCAAGTACCCTTTGTCTAACCCTTGCTCAAAAGATCCACGATCTGGATGAAAACAACTTTACTGATTACTTTCCTCCAGTTCACTGTATGTTTCGTATGAGATCATAGGTTTCATGCTTCCAATTCTTCCCCCTTTCCACCATGATAGAACCTGCTTATATAGGTTTAGAGAGGCCTAACCTCTTGAGGTATCTTTAGGGTAAGTTGAGGATTTTCCTCCTTGAGTCATGGATCTTCCCTAAGATCATGGTTGAACCAGGAATTCGAATGCAACTTCCTTCCAAGATTGAAATATTTTCCCCTTATTCTCCTCAACAGATCAACTGCTGCCTAGATTAGACAACGCTCCCTCAAAAAGGCCATCAGAGTGCTATAGCGCTCCCTAATAGGCTTTAGGGGGGTGCCAATGCTCTAGAAATCTATAGCGCTCCCTCAGAAGGGTTGCTTGGTGTTATAACACTCTCTAGCAGCTTATAGGGGAGCACCGACACTCCTAGGAGTGATATAGGGGAGCGCACTCTCCTAAAACCTTAGATTGAATGCTTCTTTCAGGTGGCAAGAGGTTCTTATCTTCAGTTAGCCATTCCTCTCCCTTCAAATCAAGTGTTTGAGACATTTTAAGTGTCTCCTTAGTGTCGTCATCATCACAGTATGCTTTGCTTGATACTTGCGACACTTCTGAGCAACATGCAACACTTGCGACACTTATCAAAGCGAGTAATGTTGATGTGTAACAACTTCTAATAGAATATAATGTCAAATAACAAAATCAATTGAAACACTTAAATTCCAATAGGAAGAAACCTAAATCAAAATGTATCTTACACAGCCAGAATTCCTGAAACAAATCCATTATAAACTTTGGAAAACAAACACATTCTACTGCAAACTCTAAGAGCCAACAAAACGATTTTATTTGGAGCAGAGCTAACAATTTATGAATGAAGAGGTAAAATACCATACCTATAAGAAGAATGCTAAAACAATTAATAGATCACAATTATTTTCCACCAAGGTCGAGCACAATGGAGGCGTTACTAACTAGAGTAACCAAAACAAGCGCGAGGAAAATAGTGAAGGTGGTGGCTTCGAGGTAAGGTAAGAACATGGTGCAGTAAATGTGCATCGCTTCCCCTCTTTTCACATTAAATTCCATCAATCACAGCCAAATATGGAGTGCACCCAACCTCCAAAAACCTTATTCCAAACATATAATATCAACCATCGTATATCGAAAAAAACATATAATTTCCATATTCAAAATCGAATTAGGCATCCCTCTTGGATTATTTCAACTATTAAATGCCTATTTAATACCTAACACCAAAATAATATGTCCCACATACCTTGCAAGTGGAGGATTACCAATCAACATAATAGTCATTTTCCCATGTATGCAGATATACCATGAGTTGCATGTGGCTTATATTTGGAGCAATATATCAAAACCTACATGTAGCAAGAGTAAACTAATATGTTTAATAAAATAACCATTTTCTGAATTTTAAAATCAAAATGCTAGCACACTCAACATTCATTAGTTGCACATAGAAACAGGTTAGGATCTCCCTCACTATTCTCAAACTATAGAATCTTTCTCGTAAGGTAAGCACGAGTGCAATAAGAGGAGCACTTTCTTCATTATTTTTCTAAAGGGGTCCCACCTATCTAGTATTATTTAATATATATATATAAGTAATAATGCATTGCAACCCATTTGTAGGTAGGAATTTTATGTTCTGATTTTGGGCGTCAACAATGTTTTTGTCCCATGCCTATTCATGAACTAACTTTATTTCACATACATTTGAATTTCTTCTATTTTTTCTAATTCTTATATTCAAATTGGCAATACTATTGTCCCAGGGTGACAGGGGGAAAGAAACAACCTTAGAGCAGTCCAAAAATCCTATAGAGGAAGTTCTTACTGATGAAGAAATGTTTTCCTCCACCAACCCAATGCAAACAATAAGGAATCTTGTGAAAAAATCAAACATCGAACTCGCTTATTTGATTTAGATTTGGCCATGGACATAGAAGAGAAATTAAAGAATTAAAAGCCTTGATGGAAAAAATTCATAGCTATGGGGTAACCAATATATTTAATTATTCCATTTATTTATTTGGGATTTTAATTTTTATACTCTTACAAGTCCTTTATAAAAACCTCTTTATTTTTATAGGAGTTTTTGCAGGATTTTGATTCCCAGGATGTGACTATGGATGTCGGTGTTGGTACCAACATTGTTTCTACACCGACAAAACATCATATGGGTACACCCCCTAGGTTTGATGTCTATGTTAGTACTATGCCAGTCAGTCAGACAGGCACACCCACCAGACTCGATGTCATTACTACACCCGGCCCTAACTAGCACATGCCAGAATGTGCACGAAATGTTGTGGATGCAGAACATGGAATTACACATTTTGAAGCATGTTTTCCTAGATATGTAACACACCTAACCCCTAAGTACATTTTTAAGGGATGGTACATAATAATTTCACTTTTCTCAATAATCTTGAATCCTCTTTCCGAGATCTTCGTCATCTTCTACTCGTCAAGAGATTTCCAACGATTGTTACCATGCTCAAATCTATGCTCTGGATTGGAATTTATGCCCTTATGAATCTCTTCTGGCATCATTAGTCAAAGGCCATGTGGAACCCACGTGGGTTTGCCTCATTTTTACCACCCCACCTGGCATGAACTCGACCAAGGTTTTTATCCTTTAGCGATGACATGGCCACTGAAGGGGTGGTTACAGGGAATGTTTGCCATGCCTTCGCGATTACCGAGCTTTCAAGCCTTCGTCCCTCTTGTCAATGTTTGAAGCATTCTTGAATTCCTGAAGTCCCAGACTTCCCTACCACTCCTACATCTATGGTGGAGATCAATCCACCGTTAAATCCAATGGCTGATATTCGCCCTCGTTCCACGCATAGGATTAAGGGATTTTGGCATTTTACACTTCGGTGCTCCGACACTGAACACCCTTTTCTCTACTCTCATATCCTTTGGAGTCCTGAAACCCTGGAATCCTAGCACATGGCTATGGCCTTCATCCCTTTTGGAGCTTGTGTCCTAGCACTCCAAACACCTGGAGTTCTGAAGACCCGAACTCCCAGAGCGGGTCCCTCTTAGGTATATGGCATTTTGCACGGGTGTCCCTACCACCATATTCCACCTGGCAGATACATGATGATGATTCTACATTGACACATGGTACCCATCTCTCCAAATCTATACCATATACGATAAATCAGTAGGACACGTGGCTTAGCCGCGTGCTGACATGTGGTGGCTTTGTCACACGGTTGGACTCCACCGTGTAATTTTTCCAGTCATTTGTTGACGTCAGTCTAGCCTTTGACACTTCGGGGAAACTCCACACCTTGCATATGAAATCACTCGAAGTGGGGTTTATCCAGAGATCCAAATATTGATCAGATGACCCATAATGTTCCTTAGTTTGATCCAATGGAAGACAATTGGCAGAATACAAGGGTGACATGTGGCCCAATCAATTGGTGACACTTGTCAAGGTCTATTTGACACATAAGGTGAGTGAAA
This sequence comes from Picea engelmannii, assembly GCA_009831015.1. Classification (NCBI taxonomy): domain Eukaryota; kingdom Viridiplantae; phylum Streptophyta; class Pinopsida; order Pinales; family Pinaceae; genus Picea; species Picea engelmannii. The sequence continues at coordinate 275,800 of ML790160.1, read as the reverse complement.
GTCCCAAATCGGGGTGACACATGGCACACCTACTATGGATTCACTTCACCCTAGGTAACATTAGCATGCCACATCACTCTGGCCTTCGACGCTCCGGTGATATTCTCATTCACCAACATGTTGAACCTCCCAGAGTAGGACTTCACTAGATTCTTTTATACTATCCTTTCACTAGGATCGATCTAATAGTCGAGAAGGGTACCGAAGGATCCTTAGATGCACGGTCCACATTACTTCACGAGTTCGACCTTCAAAGGTTTTGACTTTTTAACACCTTTTCTCTACCGGAGTAGGTCAACATCATATTGACCACATTCTAGATCCAACGGTCAAGAGAGATCCTGAAGCATCTTCGGATCGAAGGTCCTCGTCGCTTCACGACTTCAGCATTCGGAGATTCTGCCTGTTTAACACTCTTTTTCTCCCAGAGTAGGTCAATGTGAGACTGACCATAGTCTAGATCCAATGGTCAGGAGAGATCCTGAATAGACTCAAATCTATGGCTCACGTTACTTCGTGACCGAGAAGTGGATCGGGGTTTAACAAGGGGATGAATCCCACAATGACGGGTAAATGACCACCAATTGTCAGACGACCATCAAGTTACCGGTCTGATAGGTCGCCTTTAGCGCATTTGGATGTTGCAATGTTCATTCACCTCGGAGCTCCAGATTCCTAGAGTCTCGAATAACTTAGCTCCTTTTTTAGTGTAGCGAAGGGTTCCATGGACCTAGTCCTATGGAACTTTGTCAAGTTCCGAAGGCTACTATCATAAATTTTAGCCAAGATTTGGTTAATACCGTGGGAATGATCCCATGGTCTCTTGGATGACTGGTTTGAAGGAAGCACCTTCCATTCACAGAACTTATGTTCTAAAATAGGGAAACATATTTTCGAGGGATTAGTAGGACAAAAACATTCCAACGAAGTCTGCTACGATTCTTACCTTACAAAATTAATCCTTGGGAAAATTCCCTTAAGTATTTTCCAATCAGTACATAAACCATAATCGTATTCCTAATTTCATTTGAAGACCCATGTCTAATATTTCTCTTTCTCCTAAGAAAAGGAAAATAGAAACCATTAAAATGCAGGGATTCACAAAAGAACAATAAGCAGTACTAATGATGCAATGAAACTTTCATTCATATAAATGGACATCCAACCACTCATTTCAATTCTAGTACATGGGGTATTTGAAAATATTATCTATTACAGTCTATCACCAACCAACCGACTGTGGGTGTTCACCTTTCCACCCAACCGTAGGCTCAGAGGCATTCATTCTTACTGCTTTGGAAACCCCAGTTCCAAGCCATGATATAACTAGGTAACGTTTTCATTTTATCAGAGGTTCTTTCTCTATCACAGCCTCTATGAGGTTTATCAGATGCTCCCTCAACATCAAGCTCATGACCTTTTGCTCAAGTCATGTTTTCTGCAAACTCTCTGAGATCCTTTCTTTTGTTCTCTCCCTTTAACCAGAACAACTTAATCCTTTATTTCTTCTTCTCATCTCGAGAGCCTCGCACGCTCTTCCCATTTCTATATGGTATCCCTCTTTTCTTGCACGCCCTCTCTTTTCCCCCCCAGAAATCTTCTAGACATGTTCTCTTCCTTCTATCAGAAGAAACTTGGGTGAATCTGGCCCTATGAGAAACTATGTTCTATGGTACTCCAGGTTGAAATTTTTTTGCCTCCTCAACCAAACCCTCCATGCTTCCATTCATTGAGGTAGTTTATTGTTCAACCACCAGTCCTTCTTTCATTAACTTATTCTTCTTTGGGATCAATATGAGGATTATTATTTCAACAAAGAAAATTTGGGTCATTTTGACATAATGAACCCTCTCTATAGTTTCTTCACTCTTTCCTCTAGTAATATCATGGAGAATACTTCAAGGCTTCACCCTCATAGTCAATTATTATAAATCTAAAAAATAACAAATTTACATTGTTCACATGTCATAGCATGGTGATAATAATTAATTATTAATTACAAGTTGGGGAAAACAGGGGTATTACAATCCCCTCCCCCTTAAAAGGAACATTGTCCTCAGTGTTCTTTCTCAGTTACACTTGTCATGCCTTTGTCATTCAACTTCTTTAGAAATATTGATCCTCTTTCTTGGTTAGGTCCTTTCTAGACCCTTGGCTTTCATCACCTGCCTTCATTAATTTTGGACAACAAGCATATTAATCATAGTTTCATGTGAAAACATCTTATTTTTGTGAAAAATTCAAGAGGAAGGATTTCATAATCTAGCACAATACTTATATGTGATGTTCATGGATTTACATCCATATGGTTGTCTTGTTATCTTAGCTCACTATTTTTTTCCTTGACATACCCATTGTGTGCATGATCCCAATCAATAGTTTATAATAATTATCAAAGTCTCCTCTTCCTTGCGATCACTCACCCTCCAAGACCAGGCTCATGCATCTCCTTCTCTGCTATACAGTCCCTCGGGTGATCCATCTTGTCTTTCCAAGAATTTCTCGCACATGAATAGTTCTAAATACTTCATTGAGCCTTACAGTCGAGGCATCCCTCCGACTTGCTCTGCCAAGGTGTCCCTCTCGCTTGTGTTTCCACAACAAAACATATTCTAGGGAGATCATGGCTTACCATAGGGTTCCCTTGTCTCAAAAATAGCCTTTTTCATGCTTTCCATATTGACAGGATTCACCTACCCCCCCTAGAAAGATCTTTTTCGTCTCACCTGTATCATAGGTATACATAAATTATGAGATATTATCATCAATTTCAAATCTAGAATTTTCTTGTAAATCTGTCACCCACAGATTTCCAAATTCCACATTTGTTTTCAGATCTGTTCCGGGCAGGAACCATATTCACAAGTATGGGACTTTCCTTCCCATAGAATTTTATCTAAGTAGGCAATTGGTCTTCCTTATTGTCTTACAATACTTCCATATCTAAGACCCTTTTCTTCCTGTAATTTCAACATTCCTCAGCCAAACAAATTGTTGGTTTTCCTGCACATTATATTTTCAAAACTATACATACTAACAATCCAAGTCATTTTCATCTATTCAAGGGTACAAAGCAAAATGAAATGTCATTGTTTACGTATGCATCCTCTCAACATACCAAATTTTCCAAATGAAACTCAAATATTAGTTGAATTTAATTAGTGTCCCAATATTCATGGCCACATCCATACCCAATGTGCCCTTACATTGGGTTCAAGTTTTCGAGACTTATGACAAGCATTTTACCATGGTGTGTTTGACCTCAACCAACCTCTTCACCATAGGTTTAATTATTCTCATTCACTCTTACAACAGGACTATGCTTCTTGCTACATGTTGATCATGATCCCAATTCATCACACATGAAACGAAAAGTTTCTCTTGAATGCACCCAAGCATTCTTTATTCATTAGTAACCAGGGTGCCAACACTCATGACCACCCAAAATTCATTTTTCTTTAACACCTCTGCAATTCAAGTAGAGTATTGGAAGGTCCTCCTTCCTTAATGGGAAATCTATTGTCTTCCCTCTTATGCAATATGTATTTCCTCAATGCAGTCCATGCAATGTGCTAACTACAAGCACCTTTATTCCCAATATCCCTATAGTGGTCATTGTACCCATGGTACTCCTTACTCATGCATTTTCTTGCAAGGATTATAACTCATCCTTGACTGGAATAGACTTCCTCTCTCTACTGTTCAGATTCTTCTTTCCTGAATCTTACCTTGCTTGGGTAGTAATGGCATACAATAGCCACTCAAAATTATTCGCATATTAGTAAGATAATGAAATATTTTCAGAAGGGGTTCTTACCAAATCCCTTCATACCTTATTCCATACAGGTATGAACATTTTTATACATGTTTTGGCTTCTAGCACCCTTTTTATTTTTTACTAATTTTAACCTCATCAGTAGTGCTTCATGGGGCTCCCAAAGTCCCCTCAACAATCTTTCAACAATGGCCCTCTCGCATTCATCTTCTTCTTGATGTTTTCTACCATTGGTAACTGTCTTTCCCAACAATTTCAATTTATCTATACACATGACATATATCACAATTATATTAGTCGTCATGTAAAATAATAATGCATGTATCATAACATTCCATTCAATAAAACGTTTTCATATATGTCCTAGCATATCTTTATGCACTTCATCACATTATCCTTAATGTTTTCATGAGTGCAACACAAACAATTCTCAATTGTTTGTACAATCAGACAACCATCATCATTATGGTGTCAAAACATTTACCTACATCATTAAATCGGTCTCTCATACTAGAGAAATACAATAAACAACAATAAAGGAGTCAAGGAAATCTTTCCTCGTCCAACTCCTACACAACCCTGGACTTTTAGTTCATCTGAGTTATTTTACAGGGCTTCACTGCCTTTATTTAACACGGTTTGACCAAGCCTATTCATTTAAATATGCTTATTTATTCTTCTTCTTTTTTTCAATTGTACTTGTTCCCACATCTGCTCTTCTAAGGCTTACAACTTTGTTAAGAAATTCAGAGTTTTAGGGTGAGAAAAATGTTCCTCCTTTTCTCATTCTTTGCTTATGCAATCTACTTCTTATTGTGATCTCCATGCTCTTTTCCTTGAGCAGTATTAGTTAGGTTCACCTAAACCTTCTTGGTAAATCAACATGCTACAAAAACAAACATTTTGTTCACAATGAATTATGAACCTGTGCACTCTGCACATTACCATTTAGTTATCATAATATTCAATATTCATTTGTTTGTTTTCCACTTATACATTTTGTTTTAGAATGTAGTCTAGGATATATATATATATATAAACACACACACACTTGCATTCCACTACCCAATTCTCAACAATCATTAAGGTTGTGACTTTGTTCTCCTGATAGAGACTTCACACAGTTCCTCCATAGGAAACGCCTTCGGCATGCAACTTCCTTATTGAATATCCATCACTATCTTTTATGGCCTCAACCTTGAGTTAGCTTTAGTTGTTTACCAAATTTTCCATAAGGAATATAAACATGCATCTTTGTTATGCATCCATCTTATTTATCCACACATATTCCTTGTTTTGTTAACTTACATCCATGATGCTCTTAACCACATGCATAATCATAAGCCTAGGTGTATCCACCATAGGTATATTTCACATCTCACATACATATTTACTTTAAAATCATTCAAATCATGATTGTTCACAATCATTCTCATGTGATCCTGAAAGGCATAATCATGTTGTCTCTTATCATGACAACATAGCATCCTTGTTCATTTACTCTTTCGTCTATTTATACTAGCCTTTCCTGAGGGAATGGAACACATTCCCCTCAAGCTATCATTCAAAACAAAATTTTCATGACTCTTCAGAATGGAGCCATCCATGCATCCATGGTATTCATTTAATCTTGGTAAGTGCAATTCTTGCCTTACATTTCACTCATATAGACAGTCACATCATGCATTTAGTATACATATACTCTTACATCATACATGTGCATCACTTGCACATTTAATATCACTCATATCTATTTGGTCTTAATATCAGTCTCCATATCAAGAAACCTCACAATGCATTAAATCCATACACTCAAGCGCATACAAACATAGCCAAACATTCATCATGCAAGCTCATTGCTTGCACCTTTTCCATGTCATTCATACACATGGACATATCAGACTTCCAGATCCTCCTCCCAAGAATCTTGTTGTCATTCTTATGACAAGTCTCATAGAGATACTCAACACTGAGCTTTCCTCTATGTTGAGAGCTTGTAGTCATTCACATGATATCCACATGACAAGTTTAACATACATAGTCATAACTATGTCCCTCTTTCCATATGACAACAACCAAAAAGAAGGTATTCTTGCCTCTGGTATTATAGAATTATTCAACAACCCCAAAATATTATCTAGACAACTCCAACAGTTCCCAAGGAAACAAGACAACTTATCAAGCTTCTCTTTTATGCCTCAACCATTTTTGGTTAACATATTTTTTATCAAGGGAATCCTTTTCTAGATTCCCTCTCACTACTACTTGAGAATACCAATCCATACATTATATGGGTACCATCCACCTCTAGATGTCAACCTGACCCATTGGTCATCTAGAAGTATCCCCACACTTCCTTTACCACCTTCAGGATCAACATTTCATTATTCTCTCTATTCAGAAAAAATCTAGGGATGGAGGTCACTCTCCTCCTTCCATAGGAATTCTGGGAGATTATTTTTCTATTCACCAAGCAAGGGAGGCTGTGGTGATTTCTCACTCAATCACTCCACATTTTTTCAGCTTCGTTTATCAACTTGATTAGAAAAATGTTACCCAACAATTCCTATACTTAGAAACAAATTTATTTCTCAGTTCCCTTCGGAACCAGAGAGTTGCACATGCTCTCCCTTTTCAGAAAATGGTCACTAGACCTATTCCCCTTGCATAGACCTACCCTTAGTTAATAGTGATTTACACTTCTTTAGCACAACCACAAACTTTTGAACTTGCTCATGTCATTTCAATTCTTCCATGAGGTTCATTCTCAACCCACATGACTTCTTTTATTTTACAAGGGGGGATTACCCCAGTAGGAATATTTTTAGTTATGTCAGGTCAAGTAGGTTGATCTCACCTACTTCCATAAGGTCTATAGGCATGGAGGGATATACTCCCAATTCCAAATCCTATGTGTCATTTCTCATGAAATAAAATTTTGTGAGGGTATAACATGTTGTGATAAAAACAATATGAGGTGTGATATGTCTCTTCATGACAAATTTATTTTCAGCGCGATACATCACATCACAAAAAACTCTTCGCATCAATCATGGAAAAAAAAAAAATTTGTGCGATGTATCACATGACAATGAAAAACATTGCAATAGATAAAAGAAAAAAATGGATCACACATAAACACAAAAAAACATTCTAATACATGGAAAAGATAAATTTGAATAAGTTTTAAGAAAATTTTCTAAGGGGTAAAATTTGGTTTTTCTCTAAGGCATTAATCAAAAGCAAACGATTATCTAAAAACTAAATGTTACAAGAAATCACTAAAATTAAGCTACAAAAAACTGCTTGCCAAACTTATAGAAAAAGTTATGTCACACCCAAATCTATAAGAGGTCCAATGCACATCAAACCAAATATTTTCTTAAGTACGATACCCATGAAATTGAATTGTGCATAAGGCTTGTAACGACATACGTTTTTCACCTTTAGGGGGAAATTGCTAGTTACACTTTTAATCCATTTGGCACAAAGGCCAGGGTACTTGTTGTTATGATCCAACGCCTTAAAAATGATTAAAAGTCGATGAATACAATCCACTTTGAGGGGGAAACCTCCTTTTACAATATATCCAATTTAGAATACAATATGAGATGAGATAATATGATCCCAAGACTAGGTCTCCTTGGTATATATATAGGAGACAAAGGGTACAATTATAATCAAAGGGTGCAATGAAGGGTTCTAACCGACATACAAATTAACACTAGAAATGTAATAATTCAATATCTAGGGATTAATAAGGGGTTTTATACATAACATGGGGCTTTTTCTAGTGATTAACATGCCTCTTCCCTTCAAACAAGTGTTGTCCTCAACACTTGAAATTACTAGTGTGTCTGCATGAAGAAATCATCTTCCCACGTCACCTCTTCCACTGGTAGGTTCTTCCATTTGACAAGGTACTCATTAATTGCTCGATTTCGCAACTTCTTAATCCTTGTTTCAAGGATTGTTTCTAGTTCTAGTATGATTTTCCCATCTCCATTAACCTTTGATAAAATAGTTTACACTGGGATCTTGTCACTGATTATCTTCTTTAAGAAAGAAATATGGAATATGGGATGTGCACTTCGTTGTCGCAGATGAATAGCATGGGCATGATCTTGAGCAGGTGGAAGACCCTTAGTCATCTCTCCAAATACTTTGGAATGATTGTTGATATCTTTTTGGAGATTCTGGAGTAGAGGCTATAGATGTTTGAACATCTAGTGAGCATAGGTGTGAAATTACACCATGGTGTCCCTTTTTGAGTAATTGTCATGTTTTTATAACTTATCACTTTAGAGGGTTTCCCTTGGATACCTCTAAGCTCAATTTCCTTTTCTTCTAAGAGAAATGTCATGAAAATATATTGAAAATTAAGGGCCACTATTCCCAATTATTTTAACCATTAGACCCATTATACAATATCAACATCACCCATTTGGATGGAAATCATGATATTATCTAATAAATACTCCCCCATATTGAGCTTGATACTATGGCACTTCCTAGAACAATTTATGGTACCTCCATCTACAATCATTACTTGAAACTTTGGTGTTGGATATACAAAGCAATTGAGATCTTTTTCTAATTTGTAATTGTTGAAGTTATGGGTACTACTAGAATCAATCAACATTGTTACATATTGTTTTTATATCCTTCTGTCTTGAGGGTTTGTGGAGTATTGATGTCGGCCAATGCATGATAGGATATCGTCAGAATAGTCTCTTCTAGCTCTAGATCTTGTGATGGTTCCAATTCTTGATCTTCTTCCTCTTCATTTTCTATGTAGAATATTATATTCTCATTGCATTTATGCCCCTTACTTTACTTGTTGTCACAATTGAAACATAATCCCTTTTCTCTTCTTTCATCTGTTTTTAGAGGTGTCAGCCTTCTCAGTTTATCAGAGGTAACATGGTGCTCTCTATAGTTGTCAATGGCCACCCTTCTAACAACCATATTTTTGTTTTACACTTTCCTTTCCATACTGAAATCTTACTCTAGGGATTTGGGTTCAAAGAGATGAACCTCATGTTGAATATTCTCCTTTAAAGTACCCATAAAGAGATCTAACAAATTATCCTCTGGAATACTCTTTACCCTAAGACTGAGCTTTTGGAATTGATGAATGTGTTATGTAATTGGGCCTTTTTTTCAAAGATTTATCAATTGACTATAGAATGTAATCCTTTTAATATCCCCATAATCATATCAATTCGTCCATAAAAATGGATCAAGAGATAATAAAATTATTTTTTCTTTCACAAAACCATTGATACCAAACAAATTGATCATTTTATAAATACAAGGATGCACTAGGTACCTTTTGTAGTCTTGGCGTTTGGTGTGTATCAAAGAATTGCTCCATCTAGAATATCCATGTTATAGGATCTTTACCATAAAAATTCCTCATATCGATATTTGGAATGAAATAGTTACTTGGTGCTACACTGAAACCTTGATGAGGAAGATCTTGAGTAATGAATGATCATGACTTTGAGATTCAATATTTTTGTTCTCCAAATGTGATAAAACACTTCCCATATGTGATTGAGTCTCAACAACTTTTTTCTCCTTATTTTCATGATTTCCTTGCATTTTTTTGGATCCTTTAGGGTGTCTCTCATCTAGAGCCTAAAATATCATGGAAGACATGGATTTTTTCAATTCTAACATAGTATTTTCCATATGATTTTTCATCTCTTTTCTATTTCTATGCATCTTCTTTTCCATCTTTCCAATTTGGTAAAACAAAGTGTCTTTTTCTTCTTCAGTCATGCTTAAGCTCTTTGGAGGTTTATTTGGTGAATTAAACTTTGAAGGATCCTTTGGAGCTATGTGAGAAAATAAGTTTTTATTTATAACAAATTTTGAATCACCAAAAACAAATCTTCCAATAAAAAGTTATTCCAATTGTAAGTTACATACCTTTCAAACCCTTAATTCAGAGTCTATCCTCCTGGACAACATTCCTTCTTATGTATTTATGAAATTTTATCCCTTATAAGTCTAAAATTTAGGCCTATATTACTCTGATATGTCCTCTCTGTAATGCCATGGGTCTGACCAAAATTTGATGTGCCAAGTGAAACTTATGATAACTTTCCCAAACCTTGCTGATTTTTGGACTTTTTTTGAGAGAGAAATTATACACAATTCCACGTGTCCAATAGTTAATACCTGATTATGAAATTTGGATCACCTATACGATGATATTTCTCCTCACTCTCCACCATTTTTCACTATCTAAAACCTCCCAGAAAAAATTTATAGCGGAAATCCCAACATGACTAGTTTAAAACTAAAGTCGGGATGAGTCAAAAACCCTATCGTCCATAGGCTATATATATGAAATTATATTGAAAATGAAGCTGAAATTTTTACCCCAAATACCTTAACACGTCTTCTAAATAAAATCTAAGTTTCGATGTTTGAATATTCCCCAAAAAAATCTATAGTGAAAATCCCAAGATGACTCGTTTAAAATTGAATTCAAGATGAGTCAAAAACCGTACCTTCCATAGGTTGTATCTCTAAAATTATAATGATCCAAAAGCTAAAAAATTTACCACATATACCTTGATATGTCTTCTAACTAAAATTCGAGTTTTTTTGTCTGAATTGACCTAGGAAAAATGTTATGACAAAAATGATAAGATGACTTTATTGGATAAGAAAAACTCTAGGATCGATGCTCTGATACCAAATGTTATGATACAACGCCTTAAAAATGATAAAAAGTCAAAGAATATAGTCCACTTTAAGGGGGAAACCTCTTTTTACAATATATTCAATTCAAAATACAATATGAGATGATATAATATGATCCTAAGACTAGGTCTCCTTGGTGTGTGTGTGTGTGTGTGTAGGAGACAAAGGGTACAATTATAATGAAAGAGTGCAATGAAGGGTTCTAGCCAACATTCAAATATAACACTAGAAATTTAATAATTCAATATCTAGGGCTTAATAAGGGGTTTTATACACAACGTGGGTCTTTCTATAGGGTTGTGTATAGGGATTAACACTTGCAAAGAAGAAATAAATTATAAGTGTATGTTGTGGATGAAAAACGTTAGCACAAAAGTATGAGTTGTAAATATAGGAGTTGTGAAGTATGATTGGTGTCACAAGTTAGGTTACAAATCACTATAGTATTGTAAACTAGGTTACTAATTGCATGATCACCACAAATTGGGTGTAGGTTTCATAATCATATTAAGATATTACTTGTAGGAGAAAGGACATCATGTGCGTTTGTTAGAAGCAAAAAAGGCAAAACTTGAAGTTTGTTAGAAGGAAAAGAGATTAAAACAAGAGATGGATAGTTGGAAAATGAATAGATTGATGGATTTTCTAATGTAATTTCATAATTTATCTTGTAATTGATATTGTAACAACTTGTGATAAAATTACATAAGCATCAATGTTCTCATACTTAGAGGTGTGATAAGGGAGTGTTGTATTTGTAATTACAATTTCTCAAAATTTGTTTTTTCCTTATAATTTATGTTCCCTACGTTATGGCTATTTTTTTACATGGAATTTTTCATTATTTAAGTACTTTAGGTGAAAGTGTATTTTATGAATGTAATTTTCTTCAATCAACAATAGTTAGGTTAGGTATGGTAAGACAAACATTTTGGTTATCTTGTTAAATCTATATTTAAACTATTTAATTCAATTTGGATATAGATAAGGAGCATGTTGAATCACGAGATATAGGTCGGTTAGATGAGAGTGAGGTGAATAAGAAAATTATTCACTACTTTATCCCCTATTGAAGAAATTACTGCACAACCATTGTATATTATTCCATTAGATTCTAATTACAAGTCAATTTTGTCAAACATTGAAAGCTTTACATTTTATTTTTGTTAATCTGGAGCAGATAATAATTGTATTAAAAGAAAGTTGTGGCCACATCATAGATTGAGTTAGTACAATAATTTAGAGATGTTGATACCATGGATTCAAAATTTCCAAAAAATGAAAAAATATTTCTTATAGCATTGTTCTTCATAAAACTAAATAAATTAATGTTATAAATTCTAATAAATTGGCCTAGCAAAAGTATCGATTGACAATACATAAAAACATGAAATTTTCTATGGAAATCATGCCCATTGTGGGATTCTTAATTTTTATATAATTTAGGTTCCAAACCTACCTCTTCAATTTCTTCCTCCATGGCCACTTCCCTAAGAAAGCCAACTGAAAATTGTGGAGGAGAAGTCTTGGAACATGATCTCTTGGCTAGTTCTAGAATCAATTGAAATTGCATGTTATGATATGTTGAAAGCTTCTTGATTTGATTACCTTATATGGCCACATTTGCTTCCAATTCTACATTTTTATCCATATGGCCTTCGAATTGGGATGCCTCTCTATTTTTGAGGTGGGATAATGTGACTTGAAGATTCTCAACCTGGCACACCACTCTTCCCAATACTCGACAGATATATGCATTTCCACATGGAACACATCTACCAGTGTGTCAATGTCCATCCTTGATGGAAAAGAGTGAGCTCACTACTACATAAACCTTTTGAAGATCAAAAGAGACCCACCCAAAATGCCAAAGGTATACATAATCAAAACACCAGAATTCTGAAAGATGCAACAAGTTCACAAGACATGATATATGAATGAGAGACAAACTGTATATTAACCTCCACCTAAAATACCTCAAAAAAACATAGTCATCCACTACATTGAAGAAGAGTTCAACTTGTTATGGAATAGGTTGGATCTTTGCAAGTCTCAACAAGGCCAAACTGCATAACCTCCATCAAAAATACCTTAAGAAAATAGAGTCATCCCCTGCACTAAAGGAAATCCCAACTTGCTATAGTATCGGTCAAAGCTCTACAAGTATCAACAAGGCCACACAAAAAGACATGATGATCTCACATAGCAGAACCATCATAAAGAGAAGACTCCCTAGGAAAATTATAAATATTCCACCTTTGTTGCAAGAGGCCATATCATTTCCCATAATATCGTTCCTCTACGCAATATTTAAGACATCAATGTGAAGCACGGGGGAGACAAGAGGAGTTCAAATCATATTCATGTGACATCATGAGCCTAACCACTTGTCTAGTAATTTGGGATGCATGTCATTCCTAATGTTTAAATTGAGTAAATTCATGGGATATGTTCAATTATAGGGTCCCCCTAATTTTGAATTAGCTAGCCTTGGTTCAATTTCACTCCCTTATTTTCCATGTAGTATCCTTGGTTGTTAAAAGATCGAAGTATTTGAAAACAATATACTAAGTCAAAACAATTCACAATTATTTGAATTATTAAAATCAATCTAGAAAGGCATGATGACCGTTGTTAACGCTTTGTAAATTCCTAGAGGTTTTTAGGAGGTAGAAGAAATTTAGCAGAGGTAGCTTTATCCAACCACTTCGAAACTGGGATCTAGCCTTGCTAGTTTCAGAGAGGGATCTCTCTATAAGATTTACATATGTTCGGGTTTTAAATATTAGGCTAGTTAAATTAATCATATTTCTGTTGTTTTGTTTTATAAAGATGGATGAAATATTGCTCACACATCCATTGGGCTATGGGGTCTATGTTATGAGTTGAGATCAGAGAACAAATTTTATAAGGTTTCTTCACAAGGAAAGGTAATGCAAATGTTGGATCCTTTAGAATTAAAGTGATGGAAAGGAAGAAAAGGTGAGATAATCAATCACAACAAAGAAGCATTTAATAATTTCTTTATCACAATATCAAAAGAAGAACATTCAGATCTTTAAAAGCCAGAAACAGAGTATTCGAAGATAAATTCTTCACTTAACATTCTTTTAAATGATCAGAGACATAAAACAAAATGGTAACGAAGTAATATAAACATTCAAACAATGATAAATAACATCACCAACATCAACACGCGGAAATCCAGTGAATCACCATTTTTATTACAGGGATATCTCTTCAAAATGATTACAGATTACATATTTCTTGGGCGTAAAGATCAACCCTCAATGCTTCGAAGTCTGAAGTATTTATAGAAAAATTACAATTCGGTCCTATCATTAATGATCAAGACATGGTAGAATCAAAATCTAACTAACTAGATAACAAAGTACATAAATGTAGGAAATGCTAATGATCTGTCAAATTCTTTGTGTTGATTTCGGGGAAGGTTGTTAGTGAGTCATCAACTTGACTTTGAATGCTCCATGTGTTGACTTGGACATCCACCTCATCATTACTCGATCAAAGTGCACAGGTCATCCCATATCTTTTGATTGGGGATGGTGATTTTGAGTAACCTTAGGTAAACTTCATCCATCTTTGTGTATTTGGCAAAGGTGGGCTTGGTGATGAAGATGTACTTGATCTCGTGTTGGATGTTGAGGTCCAACTGCAGAGTCTCCAAAAATTCTTTACCAGTGATACTGCCCTGTATCCCTGCAAACTTAGAACCATCCTTTTCCATTGTGATGATCTTATGTTTGTAGTCTGAGAGGGTAATTAACTTGTCATTGATCACAAGTAGACCTGGTAGCCCCTTATTATGTAGTAAATCCATTTTGCTGAAAAACCTTTGAACTCCAATGTCCATTGCTTGGGACCTTTCCTCCAGCTGCAACATTAATCCTCTCTTGGTCAAAACTTTCTTTACCTCAAGGATAGTTTTTGTTCTATCCTCAATCTCCAAGGCCTCTAGCTCCTCTCTTGTTTTTGAATTCATGCATCTAATGATTTCATTTTCCTTAGTAGGCGTTTCTCCTAGTTCTCCTCTGATCTTATCAATGGCTTGTTTGCTTCTTTGTGTTAGTTCATGTTGCTCGAACATAATTTGTATAAGTGGCCATATTTCTGTCATGGATTTGCAGATGTTCATCCAAATATTTTCTTTGGCCTCTGAAAGTGTTTTGGCCATGACTGTTTCTTTCTGTAGCTTCTACAATTCTTGCTTGAGTCTCTGTGTTGTAGGAAACTCTGTATTGTAACTAGACTAGAAGGTGGACTTCAATTTCTGGAGGTTATTTATCTCATCCTGCAATCTTTTGATTTCCTATCCCTGCAAAGACATGTCATCCATGGACTTTTCCAACTTTTTTGATTCCTCTGTGGTCATTACTGAAGTTGTTGTAGATGCACTGAACCCTGTGAGAGGGAATTCATTAAGTGGAATGAATGCCATTGGCACACTCTGCTCTTTTTCTTTGATTAGCTTCTCCAACTTAGCTTCCATCTCCTTGATCTGAGCATTCTGCTCCATGATAAACTTCAACATTCCTCTTTATGGCCTTCAATATCAGCCATTTCTTTAGCTTGTAGGTCTTCTGTAGCATATATTTTTAGTTGTTTCCTTAGGGAGGCTATGTCAGCGTTCTTCTTCTTGAGGAGCTCTTTTGTTGCTTTAACTTTTGATGGATCATATCCAATATTGAGTACCAGTTCTTCCAAAGATTTTATCTTGTTATCCTTTGCCAAAGAAGACACCTTCTCCAGCTTCAGCTGAGTCTAGAAATTATTCAAAGAAACCTGCAACTTTGCAGTAGTCATGGAGGTGTTGGCCAAGGTGGAGAAAATCATTTCTCCAATTTTTCTGTGCAGATCCATATGATCGGATGGATGTACACCTTTTCTATCAAACTCAAATGTTGACCTTTTGTAATCAGAAATTGCTTTGGGTTGAGGCACCTGTGCCTGCAAGTATGCCATGTGCATCCTCCCTTTTTCTATGTCAAAAGCAGAGAGAAACCTATGATGGGTTGTAGATGTTTGCTTCCAGAATTGTGCATAAGTGAAGCTAGTAAGCAGCTCATTCTTCTTTTTAATCAAGTTATACTTCTCAAAAATGATAAGCTCTACAGACTCTTGTGTGGGCTTAGTAGTCAATGTGGTATCAGTCTACTTTTTGGATGAAGAAGTAGATATCATCTGCTAGCTTCCTGAAAGAAGTGGTGAATGTTCTCCATCCATTGTAGTGGATTGCACCTCCTCTCCTCCAAGCCTGTTAGGTGTATGACTGGTCTTTGGTATTTTACTATAAACTTGGAAGTCTTTGGCTGAGACTTCAGTGACTGAGGGGGATACATCCTTCCTGGGCCTCTTCTCTACTGGTACATGTGGAGTAGTTGTTTGTGAAAATATGGCAGGAGAATAATATGGTTCGGTATCAATTAAAGTGTTTTCCTCCCACTATGTCTGGTTCATGAATTTCTCTATGTCTGGTCTAGGCATATGAGAATAGGGGGAACTTTTGTTCTTCAATCTGGTTTCTATGATAACTCCACAGGGATCATACTGCCAAGGAAAACTGATATTGAAGTTCATTTCTTTTAATAGATTGTTGGCTTCTTCCCCTACAACTCTGTTGTTACAGATAAAAGATCATATCTATCCCTTGATCTTCAACTGTTGTTTCTTCTTAAAAGCCATGAAATCAATGTCGTCTGAATTGATCATTTTCTTGATATATTCCAGAGCGAATATCTTGACAAGAAAGTATTTGGGCAACTTGTAGGGGGGCACCTCACATCCATAAACTCTGATCTCTGTGTGGTCCTTGTATAGATACCAATCACCCATTTTTGCAAGGTCTAACAGGTGCAAAATCCTTTGGATCTCTTCATTTATCCTAGGTTCTTTCCGCCCACTTAACATGCTCACCATTGGGTGGTAAAAATGGTCGATGAACTACTTAAAACATAACTCAGATGAGTTATTTCTCAGTAATGACGTCCAGGATGTGACTAGTTTTGTCTTTTTGTCTGGGTCGAGCTTCTGCATGAAGAAAGGAAAATTCTCTAATTGTAAAAATATGAACATGTATGCCAATATTGATGAGTACATGAACATGCCTTCTTTAGGAAAACTGAAGAGTTTCTCATGAATGTTATCGGCCAAAAATTGGTTGAAATTGAACTAGGTGATGGCCTTCTCTTCGGTGGAGAATATGGACAGAAAACCCAGTATGGATTTGTCCACCCACTCGTCTTAATAATATTCAAGTAGAAAACACAGGGAGGAAATAATTTGGTTACCTTTCTCTGAGAAAATGGAGGAATGGTAGGGGGGATTTCTCTTGGGTAACTGGGCACTCTCAGGGAGAAAAATCTCAAATATTTGTGCTCTTTGGGGAAAAGATAACTTCTGGTATAATTCAGTCAGGACTTCAATGGGAAAAAGAGAAAGGGATTCGTCTCTGGGTACCTACATCATCTGGTCTATGGATTTGCATGTAATGGTGAAAAGGGTCTCTCCGGATGATGAAATGGTGGATCTCTGATTGGGGAGATAGTGTGCCTGGCACTTGAGAGTGAATTTGGGGAAGTGGTAGACTTGGGAGAAGAGGTACAGCGACAGCTTGGACTCTCAGAGCCCAATCTCGTTGCTCTGGTCCAGAATGTATCTTTGATCCTGAAGTGCAATTTGAAGAAGTCAAATTCGCACTTCGAATATGTAATTAAGTGATCTTTGTCGGCTAACGGAATTTGGTCTAGATCAATAGGAGGGGGAAGAAAGGGATTTTCTTCAACCTCTGAGGATTTGGACTTGGGAGTCATTGGCTTGACTGATACCTGCAAGTTGAAACAAAACATTAGTTGTTTTTGTCGGCGTTTAATGTAGATTGTTGACTGAAGACGATGGAGAAAAGAGGCTTCAATTGTGTTGGAATCATGCACAGTGCGACAATGGTAAAAATAGGATTAAAGAGGTTGAATGATTGTCCATTGGAAAAAGGATGATGGGTTGACAGGCCAACGGTTATGATTTCCCACATTGATTGGCCAACGGGTATCTTGGGGATGAGGTGGAGAGGTAATAAATGGATAATAGGTGTATAGGGGTGAAGTTGAGGGTAGTGAGTGGACGACAAGTGGATGGGATGTGACGGGTGACAGGTGAGTAAGGAAGGTATGTGGTGGCAGAGAGAATAGTGGTATGGAGAGGTGGTTTGGTGTCTTTTTCGGAGGGGGGGGCAGGTGGTAAGTGGTATAGAGTGGGGGGGTCTGAAATAATAGGAGTGTGCCACGTCAGGAGGGGCCCACTGGGGAAAAATCACTTCCCCGAATGCCCCCCCCCCCAACCATTAAAGGTAGAAAGGATGGGGGGGGGTTCGATATCATCTATGGTATGTATATTTGAGCGCCTTTTTCTCTGTCATCGATCTAAGCACGCCTTTTAATCATAGAGTGTCAATCACTTTATATCATCAAAACTTAGGATAGCGCCCTTTTTGTGGGTTTTTTGCACTGCTCCCTTTTCATTTTTGTCACAAAGGGGTTAGAACA
This sequence comes from Picea engelmannii, assembly GCA_009831015.1. NCBI lineage: Eukaryota > Viridiplantae > Streptophyta > Pinopsida > Pinales > Pinaceae > Picea > Picea engelmannii. The sequence continues at coordinate 257,746 of ML790160.1, read as the reverse complement.
CAACATTTTTACCACAAGTCAAGGAAATGAACCAACTTCATGTCTGTTTTATTGAAAAGAAAGAAAGCTAACCTACGTCCTAATCTATTCACTTAGAAAATTTAACCCACATTAGACTGTTGGGTTAAAGAATTACTCTAGCCTGGGACTATTTGATCAAGTTTAAACTGTTTGATCAAATTTATTCACTAACCTGTCTATCTTGGCTAAGATTAAATAGTTTAGCCAAGTTTTATTCACTAACCTATCAACATAAATTCAAAATACTTGACCATGATTATATTGTATGAATCAAGCCATTTTTATTGCATGGGGTTTATCATTTTTTCTTTTCATACCCTCTTTTATTCTTTTTCTTTTCTTTCTTTTCCTTTTTCTTTTTCTTTCCTTCTTTATTTTCTTTTTCTTTTTCTTTCTTTTCTTTTCTTTTTTAAATCATTTGCAGGATGAAATATTATTTACAACCAAAAATACAACAAGGGTAAAAAAATTCTAGTCACGAGTTGATCTTATGAAACATAAGGTTATAACAACCGCAAGGAAGTTAAGTTTTTGATTCGAAAAGTGATAATAGATGAATCTCTAATGACTATGATTTTTTGTATCCTCACTACTCTGATATTTTTTATCCCTTGATAAAGAGTTAAGGATTCTTATTTATTGTTAGAGATTGCTCCCAATCCCCAATTATAGGTCAATTCACATTGTCCCTTAGGATTGTAAACAACACTCCCTATACTTTCCATCTCGATATATTGAAGGATATGAGGGTGGGATTTGATCCACTTATATATGCACGGGTCACATGATAAATTAATATAATCTCTCCAGGTGCAATCACACATTTGAACACTAACTTAATGTGACCCCATGGCTCTAGGAAAAGCCCTCATGGGAATTGATCCTTTCCCAATGGTGAAACAATCCTCCCAAGATACACCTTTGGTTTTTACACTTAATCACACTCCATTGCCTCCATTGCCTCCACCACCTTCAACTGAAGTTCCTTCCTTTGTGGGAATTCAATAGAAAATTAGTTACCTTCAAATTATTTTACTTATAGTTCTAGGGAATTGTTGATATTTGATGAAGTGGAAACAAAAGAAAAAATTTCTTAGTTTATGTGTCTATATCAAATGCACAAGTGCAAGAAGATAAAAAAAAGTTATGAAATTTTGGTGTGATCTTTCAAGGTCCTAAGATGTTATGGTGTGTGTGTGTGTGTAAGAAAAAAAAATTATAACACCCTAATATGGACCCTTGGACATGATGTTGATATTAATGCTTCAAGTGCACAAGGAAAGGACAAGGTATGTCATGGAATGGAAAGATACCAAGCATGAAAGATGGTGTATCCTTATGAAGGGGGAATAATCATGGGGGAATTAAGCTAAGCATGCTACCACTTGATTTATTGGGATTTTTATAAAACAATATTGATTAATAAAGTGCATTTGGGGGTCAAAACATTCTAGGAGCACCATGGGGGAAATGAGGCAACGAGAAGACAGTGAAAGGGGAAAGATAGTTGAACATGTGACAAGTGGAAGCTTGAGATATTGTTGAATTTTCCTTATGCCTGTTAGGACCATATATTGTACCCTTTTTGCCCATATTTTTTTGCCATGATTATACCCTTCATCACCTATATTTAGACTTATATTATCATTCCACTTGATCATTCCAAGGTACATACCGTCCTTTCTCATTACTACACGTTTAATTTGTTTTGCATGATATTTTACATTACTTTTGGTCTTAACCATTGATTAGAAGTGCATAAGTGTCTACATCTGCAGAATAGTATCCAAGACCGATGCTGAAACACAGAACTGTCCAAGTTGATGCTGAAACACGGAGCTGCTACACATTCCGAGGATGCATATGCCGAAACACGAAGCA
>ML790160.1:216646-229478 GCA_009831015.1 Picea engelmannii | reverse complement strand
CTCAGTGTTAGTAAAATGTGTGATCAAGGATACACTCTTACGTTTGATTCCTGAAAATGTAAAATCAGAGAAAATAACTCAGGAAGATTGGTTGCAACTACAACAAGAAGACCAAACAACATATACATCCTAGACATGAAGAAAAGAGAGAAGACAGAAGCCACACAAAAGGATTCTAAGGAAGAAAAAGTCCCAAAGACCAAAAATAAGGATGAAGTATTATTGAGTGCCACATGTTCAGGGGGAGCAACCCCAAAGAAGAGAGTTACATTTTTCCATTAAACTCAGGGAGAGTAGCCCTAACCTTTGCCATTGATGTCAAAGGGGGAGATAAATTGGTATCATGATGATAGGGGGAGCATGAGTGTTGTCATCAATGACAAAGGGGGAGATTGTTGGAAGATTGGTTGTTGTCATTGATGTCAACCCTAGTCATGGGTTTTGGACTGCAAGATTGATAAAGGTATTTGGACATGAAAGAAAATTCACATGCATATACAACACCCATGAATGGATAGTATACATCATGTTTTTTCTGGTTGTATGTGGCATGTCACATGGATCCTCATGGTTGAGGAGAAATGAATTTTTGAAGATGGCAAAGTGAATTGAAGAAGGAAGTACATGTAGGCCCTGAAGATAATTAAAGAAAAGAATTACAAAATAAGAAAGTGCCAGGTCGGCCCTAATGTTAAAATGAAGTGACATAAATGGGATAAATAAACATCATTTTACATTCATTTTGATACAAGTTGAATTTAAGAGGAAATAAGAAGTAAAGAAGGGCAGATTTCAAGGGAGGATGAAGTCTTTTGGTGATGTGTTCTAAGGTTTGTTATTTTCAGGTCATCTTACCATTTTTGCTATAACTTTTTTTCTAGAATGATTCATATGGTGAAATTTCTATGGTATTGAGAATACTTATCAAGGTACCTATGGTAAAAATTTCAGCTCTTGAGTCGCTATAATTATGGATATACACTCTGTGGAATATAGGGTTTGTGACCAGTCCTGAAGCTAGTCAATAAACAAGTGTTCCAGGTAAAACAGTCATAACTTCTTCATAGAGAATCCAAATGATGTGGGACAAATTTCATTGGAAATAGTACAAACTTTGGTTTCTTTTGTGCAAGTTTCAAAATCATATGTTAAATATTGAGCGTGGGGCATTCTGTACAAGTTCGGTCTCCTAAATAGACCAGAATTGAATAAAGTCTACCATTCTTTCTATAAATTCCTTTTGGGGAGGATTCAAGGAGTGAAACTTTGAGGAGTTTCAGAGAATACATTGAGTAATATTATATACAGGATCAGAGTACTCTAAGAATTGAAGAATTGCAGAAATTGAAGAAGTCTCAAGAAGCATTATCAGGTTCTATGTTATGATTGGTTGATGGTGATGATTTAATATAAAGTTTTATTATCTCTCATATATTCTTAGGTGGAAGGAAGGGGAAAGGATGGAGAGTTCAACTCTCTCTTGATATTGGAGGATTGTATCTTCCTCTTGGAGTTTTATCCCTCCCTTTACATTTGGAAGTTGTAGCTACCTTTGGAAGTCATTACTTTCCTTGAACAATAACTATTGATTATTTCTCATATATTGTGCATGGTGTATTGTGGTGTATTGGTGTAACTCTTATACTATTGTTCATTGTTAATTCAATATAGTTGAATGGTTTAAGTATAAGTTGAAAAAGGATTTAAATTGTACTTGATACTGATTCACCCCCCTCTCAATATCAACAGAGCCCACTTGGGATTTTTTTGTGGATGCAATCAAAGAACAATATTATCTTGTTAATAACTATGAAGACCAGTACATGAGATGGACCACACTGTGGCAAGAGAAGAGCCAAATAGTGTTGGAGTTCAAAAATACTTTCCATACCTTGCGCACCATGTTGGGTATCAAAGACTCTGAGCATCATCCGGTTCTGAAATACCATGTGGCTCTACATAGGTACATCAAAACCAAAATAGATTTCCTAAACATATCATCATTTGGAGTTTCCTATCGATATGCTGTCAAAATTGAGCAGAAATTTACGCACCAGAACAAATGGGAATTCACATCTGCAAATCTGATACAACCAAAACATGGTAAGGACGACCCTAACCAATAACCTCTAGACAACCAGTCCAAGACACAAGACAAGAAGGGTAAAGGAAAGACAAAGAATGAAACTGGGAAGTGGTGTGACTTCCACAAAATCCCCTGGCACAACACCGATGAATGTTGCTCGAAACAATTATTGTTGTTTGAGGTCAAAGACACAATGCCAAACCCTGATTCAGAATCTTATCTAGAAAATATTTAAAACAGACAGATCATCGATCTAGACCCCACTTCCACTGTCACGACCACAACAACTCAACCAGAAGAATTAGTATATCCTGAAGAGGGGGAGCACCTCTTCCATTCACGAAAGTGGGTAAAGGGGATCCTGTTGCATTTCATTGTTGATAACAATAGCCAGAAGAACCTCATCTCAGCTAAGTCCGTAAAACAGTTGGGGTTGTCGACAACACCACACCCATAGCCATACAACATCGGTTGGCTTCACCAGGGACAAGATTTCTGTGTCAGCCAACAATGTCGCCTGTCCTATGGCATACATCCTTTCAAGGATGAGGTAATCTGTGATGTTGCCCCTCTTGATGTCTATGATGTGGTTTTTGGACAACCATATATGTGGAGATGCCATGTTTTCTATGAGTCTAGACCCCATAGTGTCATTATTATTTTGGGAGGTCATCTTTATAAGATACCAGAGGTAGTTTCGACTACTGTTGCATCAAAACAATGTCGCAAGGTAATCTCTCATTCTGCAAAATTCATCCTCTTCACGGTTTGTTCAAAGGATGCACAAAAGACTGCTACAACCACTGCAGCCTCAACACCTTCTATCCAACAAAAACATATTGTTTCTTCACCTACAATGGTGTTTACACAATGCCCTGTCAAACCCAGAGACAACAGATTGGTGGAGCATATTCAACCCTGCCAACAACAAGCTTGTGACAGTCTTCCACAGACCAAGCAACATAAATTCTCCAACAAAGCACGCAGCTCACCAAGATTCAGATTCAGAAAATTATTTCCCCTCTTCCCTGGGAACTCAATGCAATGGAGGCCATTGCTTCCTAAGGGGGGAGGATTGATCCAAGTGGATATTAGTGGCCATCCATCTATTCCAACTGGCTCCTTTTGTCAGTTTTTAGTTCAACACGTTCTTTTGTACTTCTTTGTAATTGTGGGTTCTACACTTATGAGGCTGTCTGAAGCCCTACATATCTTCCATGTGGATATGAGTGGCCTCCCACCTAATCCAACTGGCTTATTTTGTATGTTTTCATTTCATCACATCTTGATGTACTTTCAAGGCCATTTTGGAGCCCTAAACAATGTTATTTTGGCTATCCAAAGTCAAAATGTAGATGGCGTCAGAGGTTGACGGTGTAATGCGTATTTCTCGAAAAGACCTTTCCAACGAGATATCACGTGCCTAAAACAGAGATCGTATGCAAAAGTTACTACCCCGGGAAGTTAATGTACCAACTTACCCAAACGGGGCCCACGTGACTTTTGGCGTTTCATCTCCTAGGGTTAGTTTTTTGGATGTATAGGGTTTTGGCATTCCTTTTTAACATAAAAAGGCCTTCGGAGCCTCATTTCCATCATCTTCTAGCGAATGATTATATCCATCACATCTCCTCTCAGAGATAAAGATGCCACCATTATAGCGAGTCTTGCACTCTGTATTTTTACAGTCTCTTTACATTTCTTTCATTAATATAAATCAAGTATTGTTGTATTTCTTTGTTTCCGAAAATTTTCATGAGTGTTTCAGCATAATATCTTTTCTTTCATTTTGTTCCAAACATAATCCGGATCAATAACCCCCAATACCTATAAGTCTTGTTATACCCTGTACCCAACCCCCCTCCCCTGCCCTCAATACCTATAATATATTGATTTTAAATCTCACAATTTTAAAACCCCTTTTATGAATGAACGTTATAAAATAATGGTCAACAAGGTGAAGCCCTTATGCATTCATGTCTTCTAAGTCCTCTATGTTTATTGCATTGATAAAAATTCCAAAGTGATTTTGAGTGGTGGGGGAAAGAGCCACATTGGTGGTCAATGGAGATTTTGCTCCCAAAAATTTCTTTGGAGGAGGGGGTCTCTTGTTAGTGATGAATGATGCTTCTTTTTTTGAATGCACTAGAATTTTATCGCAATCCATTAGGAAATGTACATATTCATGATAGTGGTTACACATTAAAAATGGATTTTCTCATAGTCTAGTGCTTGGATATGTGGTTGTGCATCTAGATTTTGATACACTACTTCTGGTAATTCCTTATTGAGCTCCACCTTTATGCAAATGTGGGCACATGTGTATTGAATGAATTTTGGTTTATATTCGTGGATGTATTTTACAAGGGAGATTCCTATTGACTGTAGAGTTTGATCATCCCAAAATATTAAAGGGAGGGGGAAGACAAACCCATATTGGAAATGTTGTAAGAACGTCTTCTTCTAGGTTAAAATATAAAGACCATTGATTAGGATACATCGCATGAGGATTCATGGGCCACTTCTAAATATGAAATCGCTATATTCCTTATGTTCAAATAAGAAGGCATAAAATCACTATCCATAGAAGAAGGTTTGCATTATTCATTCAATCAACACAAGCCAGTGTTGTTGGATTTGAGTCACAATTATTCTTGAAGCGGTCTAGAGGTTAGTCCACTAGCCTATTAAATCCCTCTATGTGTAGATAAGTGCTTTCTTGGACTGGGTTGAAGGAAGAACTATCACATCATGAATTTGATTAAGCTTCTTAACAAAAAGATAATGTTTCACCTTGGAAGACAATGATACTGTGATCAAAAGTTGAGAAGGGAGCACTTTTATTTTTATTTTTTCCATGAAATACATATCCTAGAGAAACCCATTGGGGACTTCCCCTCATTTTGAGGATGGTACCTAGGGTAAATCTGATTTTGTAAAATCTTGAGGCTTTTGTCAACACAAGGGCTCAAGGTCATTATAAAAATAGACTTATAAAAATATCAACATGTCATTTGTGGAAGTTAAGAATTAATCACTCTCTCATACACCACCATGAGAGTCGAAAATCGAAGAACCCTAATTCAAACCCTATTGTAGAGCTCCCCTAGTGTCCAACAAAGAACGATGATATTCCTATTGATAGATCATGCTTACTTATTGAAGAGCATGCTATTATTATTACTTACCTTTTTGTCATATGAAAATTAATCATAACATTATCATTTAATAAATATGTTTATCGATTATTACTATATGCAATATAATTACAATAAATGAAATTAACAACAAAACTACTTATACTTACCTCTTAAAAATGTTTTAAAATTTCTAAAATAATAATTACATATTTCAATCTATGTGCCTATATTCGATTATGCATATACATTAATGTGTTATTCAATAAATAGGAAGTGAAAAAACAATTCATAACATAAATATAAATATAGTATAAATCACTTAAAAATGAATCGAAAGGACATTTCATGTCCATGAAATGAATAGCCAATGGGACTCATATAAGCTTGTGTTTACATTGAGAGGAAATATACGAGTCATTTAGACACAAAACCCACTTACAAAGAGACAACAAAGGTTACCACAACACCCACTTCACAAGAAAAAGAAATTAAAGGATGAAATAAAAATCTTTTGAATTAGTGTTTTAGTTTATTTTCATTATCTTGCTCTTTTAAAAAGATAAAGTAATAATTCTACAACGTGGGCACGAAAACAAAGTTCAAGGGAGGGAATTATTAAATATTTTTATTTTTATGTTTTTTTTTCTTTAAATGTCTTCCACCTTTGCATGAGCCCCTCTTATGTGTATGTTTATGTTTTGAATGAAACCTCGTCCTTTCCCAAACACAATGGCTTCCAACTTTGCATGGGCCATATGTTTTGGTATGCTATAAAACCTTGTTTGCATCTACATCTACATGAGCCGGAAATCGTTTTTATAAAATCTAAAATGAGCATATATAGTATTAAGGTGTTATAGAAAAATGAATTGTTTGAGATATTTTACATAAAACTATAAAAATTGAGGATAGTATAAAGCATACTTATACCTCAATTGTTTGACATATTTTACATAAACCTATAAAAATAGAGGATAATATGAAACATACTTATACCTGTAGGTGTTTCGTGTTTCGTATTGCATATTTCTCACTCAATTATCATCATCTGTTATGAAGATCGTAGCACTTTGAATAAACAAGGGTGAAGTGAAAACTTTCTATAACGAGTCAAAGTTGCAATATGCCATATTTGTAGTTGGTTTTTTAATAAAATGTAATGATCAATGATAATCGAATAATTATAATCTTTTAGAAAGATTGCTAGTACTTTGAACACACAAGGGAAAACAACTTTGAATATATTAAATAGAGATGTAATTTAAATAATCATTAATAAATTTCACCTATGAAAGATTGTGTACGGTGAACGTACGTTGCTTTGCATAGAGCCATTAAAAAATACTTTGTATGGACATCAATATAGTGATAGTGAAAAATAGCCATGTATGTGGGTTTTCTTTGTTATCAACCAACTTTTAATAACCTCATTCACTAAACATTCACTAAGATGAGGAAACCAAATGGAATTTAATAGCCTCTTTGCTTTTCAAATTCGGCCTATTACTTGCGAGCGTTTAAGTTATCCAAACCTTCTAAACATTAAAAATATTTCCTCATAAATTCGCACAATCACCAAAATAAGTCAGTGCTAACCCAAGGGACCTGCTGCTCCTTGAAACCACTTTCCTTCCCCTGGAGAATCTCCCTGCTTGCCCGCCTCTGGACAATATCCGCGGCCACTTGTTATTGAATTGCGCCGAATTTATTTGCAATCAAATAGTATTATATTTCGAATTTTTTCCTCGTTTCTGGCGAATTTGGTAACTATGCAGTGAACCAGACATTAGCAAGCTACCGTCCTCCACAATCATAGACGAGAAAAGATCTCAAACGGAAAAGAAGGGATGGACAATTTACGAAGTGTAGAAAACTTATAATAGGCTTCTATCTTGGCGATGGGTTGTGAGGAATTTGAAGTGTTTATATCAAAGTAAGCAATATTATCACCATAAAAAGGTATGTGTAGTGAGTGATCACATGCATATAAAAGATAGAAAAATCATTCAGATCGATCACAAGTGATCATCGCAATCAAGGTGAAACCATATTTGACTCGGTAAATAGTGAAAACATCTAAATATAAAACCATTGTCTGGGTTCTAAAACTGAGTATTTTACATCGCAACAGACAATTATATATACAAAAGAAACCAACTGAACATTTTACCATATAAGTTATTTTATGTTCGTGTTTACATCCAGTATTAAGGTAGTGGTGTATCATACGCTTATATCAACCCTAACTTGGAATTAAAGGAAGGCGTGGGCAGTATAACTTCAAAATTCAAATAATAGGGAGAATGTAAAAGTTTGGCAGCTTAATAATCTAAGATTATGAGTGCACACCTTAAATACGCCCTCCCTACGCCTAAATGGTTGTAAGGAAACAAAAAACTACAGTTGTCTAAACACACCTTGAACCCATAACAATACGCCTTTAACCCAGAACAGGAAAACCACAGGAATTTATCAAAATGATTGTCCGTAAAAATAAAATATAAATATCAACCCCCTTTATTCTTGTGAAAAAAACAAAGGTCAATCAGGTTTCGGCGATTACAAACGCCGAATACAAAAAACAAAAGACCACGTTGTATGCTGAATCCCGAAATGAGAAAAGGTTGTGGGCCCAACACTTTGGGGTTTAGGGGTTTGGGATTTCAGGGTTTACGAACACCCAATGCACAAACAAAATGAAATAAGAAATGTTGAATTGTGAAATGCAAAAAGGCTGTGGGCCCAACACTTTGGATTTCAGGGTTCGGAATTTGGCGATTACAAATGCCAAACAACAACACACAACAACTCCCAAATCGCGAAAATGCGAATGGAATGTGGGCCAGATGCTTTTCGGGTTTCAGGGTTTGCAAACCCTTGATACAAAACAACGTGCAACTTCAATTGCCGAATTGCGAAATGTGAATAAACTGTGGGCCCAACAATTTCGAGTTTCGACGTTTGGTAAAGCAAAGGAACTCCGCGCATATGTAACAAGCAAGTCCTGAATGCCGAAATATCAGTTTCATATTTAATCTCCTTTTAAAATCACACGCTCCAGCAAATAAACTCGGAATAAATAAATGATCGGGTTCGTAATTAGTAAAACCAAAAAAAATTACTGCTTTTGCTCAAGAATGAATTTATCAAGAAATAATATGAGTTTACAAACTCAATAACAGAAAATCATAAACGCAGAGCAAACCTCCAAAACAGGGAATAACGGATTTGATTCAAGAAATGCTTTCAAGCTCTTGTCTCACTCTCTATGTATGGATTACAATACGATTCAAGTATTTATAGGAACAAAACTTTCCCCTTCGACCTTAGGAAAAATTAAATCAGGGCGGTGATGGTATTTGGTGGCCTGCCAAGGCTAAGGCGGCCACCGCTTGACAGTGAACCCTCACGTCTTGAAGGGTCAAGACGACCACCAATCTGCCATCATAAGGCGGTGAAATGATTAATCTCTGACATACTCCCTCTTAATCATTTCAAGGCAAAACAAACTAAAATATGTAAAACAAAATTGTTGTAAACAATGCATTACAGCTTGCAGACCCCAATATTACTTCTATGTTTTTTAAACAATTCATTTCCCAAAGGCTTCGTAAAAATGTCTACAAATTGTTCTTCAGATTTGTAGAACTAAACAGAAATCTCCTTACCAGTTATGAGCTCTTGAATGAAATGATACCTTGTATCAATGTGCTTACTTTGTTTGTGAAAAACATGATTCCTTGAAAATGCAATGGCAGATTTATTGTCATGGACAATCTAGGTTGCTTCATTTTGGTTATGCAACAATTCATTCAATACCCTTCTCATCCATACAGCTTGACATCCAGCTGCAGTTGTTGCAACATACTCTGCCTCAGTGGAATATAGAGTCACAATGGGTTGTTTCTTTGATGCCCATGCCACTACTCCGGATCCAAGACTAAAAATATACCCAGATGTGTTTTTCCTATCATCAATGGAACCTACAAAATCACTATCAGTATATTCGATCAACTCAAAGTTTAAGCTTGATGTGTATCGGATACCAAAATTAGTTGTTCCAGCAACATATCTCAGGATCCTCTTTCCTGCTTGCCAATGAGTACTCTTTGGAGTCTCCATGAATCTCAAAATCAAACTTACAACAAACATGATAGCAGGTCTGGTTGTTGTTAAGTACATAAGGCTTCCAACCAGCCTCTTGTACAGAGTTGGATCAACAAATGATCCTTCATCATACTTGCTAAGTTTAATACCAGTTGCCATAGGTGTTGCAGCTGGTTTACAATTCAACATTCTAAACCTTTTCAACACCTCATTTGCATAGTTAGTTTGACAAATGAAAATGCCATCATCAGATTGATCCACTTCGATTCCAAGTAAAAAATTTCATCAAACCTAAATCAGTCATCTCAAACTCTGTTTTCATGGCATTCTTAAAATCATCTACTAATAGATCTCCAGTAAAAATCAGGTCATCAACATACAACAGACAATTAAAATTTTACATTTCTGGTCTACCTTTGTATACAGAGTTGGTTCACTTGGACTTCTGCTGAATCCAACATTGATCAGGTATTCATCAATCCTACTATACCAAACTCTGGATGCCTTCTTTAATCCATATAAATCTTTCCTTAACTTATAAACCTTATATTTGTGTTTATCAATCTCATAACCCGGAGGTTGTCTTACATAAACTTCTTCTTCCAAATATCCATTTAAAAATACAGACTTGACGTCCATCTGATGCATGATCCATATATTCTGAGCTGCAATAGCTAAGACCATCTTACTGTGTCAATCCTTGATACAGAAGCCAAGGTTTCATTGTAATCAATACCGGGTTGCTGACTAAACCCCTGAGCTACAAGTCTTGCCTTGTACTTTTCAACTTCACCATCTGCACTCAGTTTAGTCTTATAAACCCATTTAACACCAATGCTCTTCTTACCTTCAGGTAAATTGACAAGATCCCAAGTGTTATTCCTTTCAATGGAATCAATCTCCTCATCCATTGCTTTTATCCAGACATCTTATTTAGCAACTTCATCATAACTTACAGGATCATAAGCTAAAAATGCAAAATTTGAAATCTGATATACCTCTTCATTCTGATCATATAATTGTCTTAAACTTCTAGTTTTCTGTCCTTTAAATATGTTTTTCAATGAAGCTAAAGTAGGATCTGATTCACTGCTTACCTGTGAATCTGTTTGATATCCACCGTGTCCAGATGGCTCACCACACTCATGAGTTCTTGGTGTTCTAAATTGAGATGGGCTGAAATATGGTGCTAGCCTGGTTGGACTTCTTGCTGTAGGTGTATGTGCATGTGGAACCATTTGTCCATCTTCTTCACTCTGCTCAGCTCCATCATCATCTTCACGGGGTAACACAGCTCCCTCTGAAATTGCTTTGTCAATACTTCCATCCCAGGCTTCATCTTCTTTAAACTGAACATCTCTGCTGATTACATATTTCTGGGTGATGGGATTGTAGAGTTTATATGCCCTAGATTCTTCACTATATCCAACAAAGATACATCTCTCGCTTCTATCATCCAACTTTCTCCTCATTTCTGTAGGTACATGCTCAAATGCAACACATCCAAAAATTCTGAAATGAGAAACATTGCAAGACTTACCATCCCAAGCTTCCGGAGGTACATGATCCCTCACGGTCTTAGTCGGACTTCTATTCAAGATAAAAACAGAGCAAAGAACCGCATCTCTCCAATATTCATTTGAAAGATGCTTCTCTTTCAACATGCTTCAAGCCATATCCATGATGGTCTGATTCTTCCTTTCAGCCACTCCATTCTGTTGTGGAGTATATCGAGTAGTAAAATTCCTTTTAATTCCATGAAGATCACAAAATTCAATGAATTCATTCAATTTATACTCACCTCCTCTGTCAGACATGAGGATCTTAATGGTTCGACCACTCTCGTTCTCAACCATAGACTTAAATTTCTTAAAAACTTCAAAGGCTTTAGACTTTTGTTTCAACAAATACAACCAAGTCTTCCTACTGAAATCATCAATGAAAGTCATAAAATAAACACAACCAGTTAAGGAAGGTGTTTGCATAAGTCCACATAAATCTGTGTGGACAATTTCCAAAGGAGCTTTTGCTCTATAGGAAACACCTGAAACAAATTTCTCTCTGTGATGTTTTCCAAGTATGCAACTCTCACAAGAGCTTGTAGGTTGTTGAATACAAGGTAACCCTTTTACCATCTTCTTCTTCTGTAACAGATCTAAGCCACCAAAATGTAAATGACCATATCTCAAATGTCATAACCAAGATTGATCTAAACTTCCATTTTTATAAGCATTCAAAGAACCACTCAAATCATTTTGCATAACAAGTGGAAACATTCTATTCTTGGTCATCTCTACTCTTGCAATCAATTGTTTGCTAGGTAATTTATCATAGATTGTACATACCTTGTTCTTGAAGAACACTCTGTACTTTTTCTCCAACAACTGTCCAACACTAATAATATTGCATTTAAAACCAGGCACAAAATAAACATCATCAATATTTTTTCTTTGATTATTCTTAGTGTAGACTGGAACTACACCTTTACCATTAACTATAACCTTACAGTCATTTCCCAGTTTTACTTCAGACTGTATACTAGTATCAATAGAATAAAATAATTCCTTATTACCAGTCATGTGGTTACTACAACCACTATCCAAAAACCAAATATCATTGGCACTTTCCTGAGTGACATTACAAGTCAAGAACACAGAATTTTGATGATCCTCAGACTCATTTGTGATATGTGCAGAGTGCTTTCCAGCATCTGCCTGTTTCTTCCAACATTTGTTAGCAAAATGCCCAAACTTCTTACAATAATAACATTGCACTTTGGATTTATCATACCTCTAATTTTCTTCCTACCAGGGTTTGTTGTTGCTCCCTCTTAAATTAGGAGGATTCTGTTGGGGCTTTTGCTCAGACTCTGATTCAACTCTGTTGTCCCTTGGGCCAGAAAATCGACCTCCTCTTCCTCGAGTATGAAACCTTCCTCTGTTTCTGCCTATGGTAACATGTAGTTGGGATTTCAAAGCATGCTCCAATGATCCTTCTTCATATCTAGATATCCTATATTCATGAGCAACAAGTGTAACACCCCATATTTTGACCTTAGGTAGTTAGAACATTGTTGTTTACTAAACTTAATAATTCAAAGTTTAGCATTTGTTTGGAGTCAGTTAGACTTTGTTAGACATTGATATGTGTACCTCTAGACCTATTTATATGTTACATGATATATTCTCATGACAAAGATAGTTATTTGATTATTTAAACATGAAAATTAAAATGGGTAAGTTCGGTACATGTATAACAATTCAAGTTATGTTGTGAATGTATAATAGATGCAATGCATGATGTAAATATGAATACATTCCTTAATTGAGCGGAAATGCAAATATGGATTCTTATACAAATTTGTGATGTATCTGCATCAATATGTGTTATTGGTGAACTAACCTACAGGATGATGAGCTATGTGATAGCCAAATGACTATAGTATTGAGGTAACTGGGATGTCGTAGACATCAAGAAGATATTGTATGCTATAAGTTGT
>ML790160.1:176771-199168 GCA_009831015.1 Picea engelmannii | reverse complement strand
AAGAAGACCTAATAGAAGCTTCCGCTTCTAGAAGGATCTTCCTCTAGATGCTTCTCTTAATAGACATATTTAGTATAAATAAGGGTCGAGGGTATGAAAACCCTATCTTGGAGATTATTGTAACAGAGCGTTGCTCGACTGGATATTGCCCCCTCGAAGAGGCCTGTGAACATTGCTATTTGATTCAAAGTCCTATTTCTGTTGCTATTTCGTATATCATTTATGTGTATTGTGAAGATTATGATGGATATTCTACTGTTATTCTGTCATTTCTAGCATTTCATTTATGTTCTGCATATTTTATATATCTGGTATCTTGCACAAATAGAATCACCAAAAATATTGAATAAACAATAGATCCACAGAGCAAGATAGAAGAAACCACACTATATTATTACCAAACCCTTGAGGTAGGGAAATACCATACAATGGATCCTATTATGGAAGGGATCCTCTCCTATTCACTTACCTCTTCGAGGGGGCATCCTCCTATTGAGCTACCACTCCAAATAAAATACTCTCTTCGCTTCATTACATTGTTTGAACCCGTTTATATAGTGCTACCATCACCTGAGAACATTCTAGAGGAGGAATCTTCTAGAAGTAGAACCTTCTAAGAAGTCCTCTTACATTTATTATATCTAATTACCCATTTATTATATCTAACTACCATAGTGGGACTTATTTAATAATATAGTGGACCTAGTCCACCTTACATTGAATGGCCTCCACTATTATCACTATGGGCCCTCTGGCCCCCCCCACTACCTCTCTAGCTACCTTACACTAGGGGCCAAAGAATGGTTTGAGGAAAGTCTGAGGATTCTATGAGTTGTAAAGGAGAACTTATAGGAAGCTCAGAACCAACAAAATATCTATGCAGACATGTAGAGGATAGAGGGAAGTTTCGAGGTAGGGGACTTAGAATTTTTGTTATTACAGAAGTACATATAGTCTTTCTTGAAAATAAGTGGGGAAGAGAAGTTGAATCCTAGATTCTATGGACCATACATAATCATCAAGAAGGTAGGTGAGGTGGCATATGAGCTAGAGTTGTCAGAGGGTAGCAAGATTCACAACGTATTTCACGTTTCTTACCTTAAAAAGGAAGTGGGACAACAAGTTAGCATTTCAGAGGAGTTGCCACCCTTGGATGAGGACGGTTAGTTGGAGCTATGACGCAAATCTTCCCATCAGCGGGCAGCCGCTCCCACCAGGATCTCCTTCAACCACGGGCCCGAAGAGTCGAAGACTCTTCCAACTCCCCTTGGGAGTCATGGGTCACCCACAGAATCCTCCTCGGTTGATCTCCCCTTCGCAGTTCGGGAAATCGGACCTCGCGATGTCGCGAGACTCACAACACTGTTCTCGTGCAATCAAATGCTGAGTCCCGAGCGCCGATAGTCAACGGTCAACGGCTCCGTATATCGGGGATCTCCCTATCGGGATATCACTATCCGCGATGTCGACAGCCAAACTTTAAAAACCCCGAGTGTCGAGGTGCCGATTCCCCATGATCGCGCCACCTGTACTCCACTATACCTTGTGGTCCCACTTGCCACGTCACCTCGGGATTTCGCCGATTCGGGAATTCACGACTTGCCTCTGCGATCCCTGGTCGTTGATCCTTTGTGTTGGAGAATCCTTCCTCTTTGAGCCTCTGCTTGTTCAGGACTTCTCCTGGCTCTGTTCCCACAGCATGAACGAGGAACTATCCCTCCTGAGATTTATCAACTATGACTCCTTCAGAGACCTTTGCGCTCGCCTTCCGCTCACGCACGAACTTCAAAAACTCCCAAAGTGTTGAGTTCTTCCAGACTTTGTGCACTCCCTGCGACAGTAGTCTCTACCTTCCTGGCAGTCTTCCAACTCAAGCAATCTATTGCTGAGTTATCTAGGTATTTAGTAACCCAGTGAAAGCTCCCTCAGTGGATGCTTCCCTCAGCTGATAGAACTCAACGAGTTCCTTCCTCCTAGGTTGTTTGCGCATTCCCTCAACGCTCTCTTGGCAGAGTATTCCTACCACAACCACCCAACAATTCCACTTTCCCTGTGCACCCACGCACTTCGCTCGACGTCCTCCAAACAGAGCTCCTCAGAATCCTCGATAGAATTCTGGTCTCTCTGAACTCACAGCAGAGTTCTTTCCTCTGTGCACTTCTGTACACATGCTCGATACCCTCTTGGTAGAGCTCCTACAGAACTTCTCAGTGAAGGTTCTGTCCGCAACAGTGTCTCAGCTACACTACCTTGACTATTGAGGTGTTCAGTAACCCCAAAAGTCTTCCGTCTATATGAGGTGATGACTTCAGTGTTTGTGCTCTCAGCACGTCTTTGTCTGACTCCTCACGAGTTCAGAAGTGCATCCTCCTGTGCACTAGTATTCAGAGTCTCAATACTCTGTCACACCCTCATGGCATGAAACCTCAAAGACCTCTCAAACCTGAAATCAAACCAACCCCCTGCAATTACATGATAACAATACCCAATTGCAGCATATATTGAACACACACATACAGACATGCATATAATGACAGACTGGTGCAGGAAAAACTGCTCTGTATTAATAATGGCGAATGCCTGTATATTTTACAAGGTGTTTCCGAGCTCTCTCTTGGCTCCTCTGCTCTACCTGCAGATTCTACAACCCAACTCTCTCCAAATTAGATCTCAAAAATCTCTTTTTACATGAGGCGGCTCAATCGAGCGCTTCCCTCCAGGATTCTACCTACCCTATTAAATTTACATTCAATGGTTGTCTAGTCTGCTATCCAGCACTAGATCTCAGCCGATCTATAATAAATGCCTATCTTATCTACAGCCTACGCAAAGGCATGGCATTCATGGCTCACCTGCCTAAGACATTTATTTACATTCAATTCAAATTCAAAATGAGGCTGCACCTCCCTTTCATCCCTGCATGAGTGCGCGCTGACGTGGCTGACTGGCTGGCATGGAGAGATGCTCCTACATCATACTCCACAGCTGCAAAAAAAATCATGACCTCCCACTCATGAGCTTCCCCTGTAATTTTTGGAATCCACCTGGGTCCCAAACAAGTCTGTGGAGCTTTTCACTTGCTCCATTCTGTTGTTATTGCTGCCGCTTCCGCTGCGTTGCTGCTGCTTTACTTCTGCTCAACCTCTCCTTGCTAGCAGTGTCTGCTGATTTCAACATCAGCTCCATGATCTCCTTGATCGCTTCATCCAGCTTCTCCAGTGGCTGGTTTTTCTGTTGCAGTCTCCACAGCTGCAAAAAATTTTGGTCATGGGACTGATCATCATGATCTCCCATGCCATCCCCATCTGTTTCCAACCTCACCTGTTGGGTGTGCATGCCCTGCACTTTCACCCTGTCTTCTAGGGCTTCAATCTGCTCCCACAGCTTAGCAAGACATATGATGTCTGTGTCTTTATTCTCTGTTTATGCAACCCCCTCTGTTGCATTGTTTTCAACTTCATGGCTGAAAACGTTGAGCTATTCCTCAGAATGCTCCTCTTCCTTTTCGGCTTTTTTTTTCTGCTGTTAGCCTCAATGCTACAGCGCTTCCCACTTCCTGGCTGAAATCACTGAGACATTCCACCGAATGCTCACCTTCTTCTCTGCTGCAAATCCCCACATTGCAGTCTCCTCAGCTCCAGTGTTGAATATGTCGAGCCATTCCTTGAAATGCTCGTTTCCTTCTTCTGTTTCTTTTGCTGTTAGCTCAAATGCTGCAGCTTGCTTAGCTTGTTGGTTGAATTTGTTGAGTTGTTCCTCAGAACACTCACTCTTCTCTTCATTCACTTGGGCAGTCTCAGATACCTGCTCCAATTCCCTTTCTTTCCTGACAGTTATCTCCTGCGGTGACTGTTCTGATGTTTCTGCATGTACAATATAATTTTTTGCCTCCTCCTGGGCAGATGGTAGGAATATTGAAACTCCCCCAATCATCAGTATACCATCCTGATGTTCCCCCTCTCCTGTCATCTTCACCTGCTGATCTTCTTGCGAGCTTATATGCTCTGTCATCTCTCTTGGCTGAATTTGACTTCTCAAATCATCCCTGCCCATCTGGCCATATGGGATGCTTCCGCTGCTGCTTCCCTGGCAGATTATGAGATCAACTGATCCCATCTTCATCAACAACCTTTGCTGAATTGACCTCTCCCTTGAGTCCAAGAGATTCTCAGACAGTCTCAATTTTCCATCTTTGCCCTCCAGGCAGCTTAGTACGCTTTCGCTGCCCTCTTGGCAGTCTTCAAGATCTTCACCTGATCTCCTTTCATCGCCCAACTGGCAATGCAAAGTTTCCTCGCTGTCCTCACGACAGTCTTTGAGATCCTCAACTGATCCCAATTCGTTGCCCTCCTGGCAAACTGGAATTTCTTCTTTTTTTCCCAACCGACAGTATTTGAAACCATCAGCTGATTCCAATTTATCCCAATTATCATCGTCATCATCATCATCATCGAGACCTTTTCCTGTCTCTGGCCAACAGTAACAAATCATGTTCTCTTCTATGGCCTTGAGGTTCTCAACATACCTCAGCCATCTTTTCAACAGCCTACGTTGTCTTATGACCATCAACTGCTTGACTGGCCATTTCGCTTTTACCTTATCCATCGGCAATTCGCGCAATCGTCTCCTCCTCCTATCCTGCCGCATCCGCAGTTCCATCTTCTCTATGTCTACTTTTAATTCATAGAGTTTCCTAGTCTCTTCTTCGTCCCATTCAGCAAGCTTTTCTGCCTTGCTTTTCTTCCTCCCAGCATGCCTATGGTCTTCAGCAACCATGGTGTCATCTCTGTCTGCCTCCCTGGCGACCCTGTTGCTGCTGTCACTCCTGCAATCCTGAGTGGCCAGCTTCATCTTCTCATAGTCCTGTTGACTGTCTATGGACTGCTGCCTCTGGCAAACAAGTCCCCACAGATTTCTCAGCAACCCTGTCTTCCTTCACCTGCGATATACAGATGAAATCCCACTCTGATACCACTTGACGCAAGTCGTGAGTATCATAGTGATTTCCTTTCCTCCTTCACTCCTCTTGCCTGAAATATATAGACAAGATCTTCAGGCTCTGATACCACCTGACGCAAGTCGTGTGTATCAGAGTGCTCTTCTTTTCTCCTTACGCCTGAAATACACAGACAAGTTCCAGGCTCTGATACCACTTGACGTAAGTCGTGTGTATCAGAGTGCTCTTCTTTTCTCCTTACGCCTGAAATACACAGACAAGTTCCAGGCTCTGATACCACCTGACGCAAGTCTGCCCCTCAGTGGGCAGCCGCTCCCACCAAGATCTCCTTCAACCATGGGCCCGAAGAGTCAAAGACTCTTCCAACTCCCCTCGAGAGTCACGGGTCACCCACAGAATCCTCCTCGGTTGATCTCCCCTTCGCAGTTCGGGAAATCGGACCTCGCGATGTCGCGAGACTCACAACATTGTTCTCGTGCAATCAAATGCTGAGTCCCGAGCGTCGATAGTCAACGGTCAACGACTCCGTGTATCGGGGATCTCCCTATCGGGATATCGCTATCCGCGATGTCGACAGCCAAACTTTACAAACCCTGAGTGTCGAGGTGCCGATTCCCCGTGATCGCGCCACCTGTACTCCACTATACCTTGTGGTCCCACTCACCACGTCACCTCGAGATTTTGCCGATTCGGGAATTCGCGACTCACCTCTGCGATCCCTGGTCGTTGATCCTTTGTGTTGGAGAATACTTCCGCTCCGAGCCTCTGCTTGTTCAAGACTTCTCCTGGCTCTGTTCCCATAGCATGAACGAGGAACTATCCCTCCTGAGCTTTATCAACTCTAACTCCTTCAGAGACCTTTGCGCTCGCCTTCCGCTCACGCACGAACTTCAACAACTCCCGAAGTGTTGAGTTCTTCCAGACTCTGTGCACTCCCTGCGACAGTAGTCTCTACCTTCCTGGAAGTCTTCCAACTCAAGCAATCTATTGCTGAGTTATCTAGGTATTTAGTAACCCAGTGAAAGATCCCTTAGTGGATGCTTCCCTTAGCTGATAGAACTCAACGAGTTCCTTCCTCCTGGGTTGTCTGCGCATTCCCTCAACGCTCTCCTGGCGGAGTATTCCTACCACAACCACCCAACAATTCCGCTTTCCCTGTTCACCCACGTACTTCTCTCGACGTCCTCCAGATAGAGCTCCTCAGAATCCTCGATAGAATTCTGGTCTCTCTGAACTCACAGCAGAGTTCTTTCCTCTGTGCACTTCTGTACACACGCTCGATACCCTCTTGGTAGAGCTCCTACAGAACTTCTCAGTGAAGGTTCTATCCACAACAGTGTCTCAGCTACACTGCCTTGACTATTGAGGTGTTCAGTAACCCCAAAATTCTTCCGTCTATATGAGGTGATGACTTCAGTGTTTGTGCTCTCAGCACGTCTTTGTCTGACTCCTCACGAGTTCAGAAGTGCAGCCTCCTGTGCACTGGTATTCAGAGTCTCAATACTCGATCACACCCTCATGGCATGAAACCTCAAAGACCTCTCAAACCTGAAATCAAACCAACCCCCTGCAATTACATGATAACAATACCCAATTGCAGCATATATTGAACACACACATACAGACATGCATATAATGACAGACTGGTGCAGGAAAAACTGCTCTGTATTAATAATGGCGAATGTATGTATATTTTACAAGGTGTTTCCGAGCTCTCTCTTGGCTCCTCTGCTCTACCTGCAGATTCTACAACCCAACTCTCTCCAAATGAGATCTCAAAAATCTCTTTTTACATGAGGCGGCTCAATCGAGCGCTTCCCTCCAGGATTCTACCTACCCTATTAAATTTACATTCAATGGCTGTCTAGTCTGCTATCCAGCACTAGATCTCAGCCGATCTATAATAAATGCCTATCTTATCTACAGCCTGCGCAAATGCATGGCATTCATGGCTCACCAGCCTAAGACATTTATTTACATTCAATTCAAATTCAAAATGAGGTTGCACCTCCCTTTTATCTCTGCATGAGTGCGCGCTGACGTGGCTGACTAGCTGGCATGGAGAGATGCTCCTGCATCAAGATAGTACCATAGGAGGTTCTAGAGCAGAGAGAGCGCAGATTGAGGAGTAGGGTTATCATAGAGTGCTTGGTCAAATGGAGGGGACTTCTAGTGGAGGATGCCACATGGGAGGGAGAGCATATATTGCAGCACCCATGATTGATGTTGCTTGAGGACAAGCAATCTCGGGAAGGTAGGATTGTGATGTCCTGTTCCCAATAGTAGGCCAGCAGGGAGTGACTTAGTAGTCTATCTGTTCCTGTAGACTATAGTCACGCACAAACAAGGAACAAGGGGATAAATAAGGGTGAACGGATGGCTAAACGATGAATTAATCCAAAAAGCATAGGAAAAGTCACTTAAGCCTAAGTCAACAGAAAAATAGAAGAAAAAGGTGTTGAGGGGGGACTTAATTAATTACTCACTCAACTTAGGAGGAAAAGCGCCTAGCTTAAGTGATGTCAACGAAGAATTAGATTGGGGAAGATATAAAATGAGGAATTTGACCTAATTCCTCATTTTGTTAAGATTTGATGTTGAGAATGGGTTTCCAATGGAGGAAGTCAACCTCTTTGATGTTTTATTGATTTCTAGAGGAAACCACCAACCAGATTGGTTTCAGTGTTATAAGACACACCCTATCCTATCAGAGATACCATCCAGGTATTTGACCGTGCAAGTTCAGGAGTATTCAGATCTATTACAGAGATTGCACATTACAACCAGTGAGGGCGCAAGGGTTAGAGAGGGTTTGTGTAGCTGCACGAGACCATAGTTTATCTCGTCAATTCCTTCCGAACCAGTTGAGGATCATTCAGAGATCTTATTTTGAGCTACCATTCATCAGATTCTGACAATAGAATCTACCAGGGTGCATCAGAAAGCCAGGAAGTGAACAACTCTTGAGGAGGGATGTTTTGGGTTTCAGGGGGATTTCCAGATAAGATCAAAGGAAACCCTTTTGACCCAGTACAGAGGATGCCAAGGAGAAAATTTTGAGACCGATAGTAGTGGATTTAGTCGATGGAATCACTAGATCTCACTCCCATATCCTAGGAGGTGCGCAACCCCCCAAGGGATGTCATCCAGGGTTCATCCAGAGCTTCAGGGAGATGATATTCAATCTAAAATTTATTAGGAGAATCCTAGAGGCCATGGCACTCAGTTTGGGACCGTTTTCAAGCTAATTGATTGACTATAGCCACCAAGGTGAGTTATCCAACATTTGCAACAATTGTCGTGAGTTTTCATAACTGCATTTTGTCGATCTATCCGTGCATGTGTAGATCTATCCACATCTTATAATCACGGGTATTTTGTATTGGTCACATTGTATTCAAGTGACGATCCATGAGATCTAGTTGATGATTATTTCTTTGCTTTCCGCATATCAGTTGTATTTCTCACTTTTTCCATATAATACATGCTATTGAGATTGTGTTGGTTCATTACTTCGCATGCTTCATATATATTGTTCAAACCCTATTTGTATGACACACACATGCGAAAATCACCAAGCATGTTAAACAATTAATTAAAATGCATCCAGAAACCCCTAGAGTATCAAATCCGAGAGTCAAAACACTAGTTCAACAGTAGATATCCACATCATCCGGATTTGGGATACTTCAGTGGGGTTAGAGTTAATGAACTACTGGTTCATGTGTAACTTAAATTTATGTGGTTAATGTACTAGGGATTAGGGGTTTAATGACTTGGTGATTGAATAAGGTGAGTGAATTAAGAAATTAGTGAGTTAAGAGTTGGGTATTAGTAGATAAAGGGAAATTTTGTTTTAAACTTAAATTATTAATAAGTAATATGTAGAATTTTTAATTAAAAAATAACATATAAGAAATGCATATAAATGAAAATTTCAGAATTTTTAAAGTCATAGTCATATATATATTTAAAAAAATAAAACGAGGAAAAACTTCTTGATCAAAACTTTTCAAGTGGAGAGAAGACCCATCATCATGGACATAGAAAGATTATAAAATGTAAAAGAATGTTGGGGTTTATAAATATTACCATTAATATAGCAGTTGGTATTAGGTCATCCATAAGGTCAAGATAATCCATGAAAAATAATTAACAATATTAAATTAATAGATTAAGTTTAAATAAATATATTAAGGATTATTGTTAGAAATTAATCATAAGAAATAATAATAATAATCTTATTAGTTTAAGGAGAGAAATAATAATATTATTAGCTTAAAAAAATGTAAAATTATAAAATTAGATTAAGAAAAAAAAGTCTTAATCTAGAGCATGTTTTTTTTTTCAAATAGCTAAAGCATAAATTAAAATATTTCACAAAGTTTACACATTAAAAAGAACCACTAATCAACAATCATGCAAATAGTTTAAAGATTATTTGAAATCTCAACTTAAATTGATTTAAAAATTAAGATCTTCATGTTATTAAACATAATGAATAAATTCCAAAAATAAAAAAATACAATACAAAACACAAATAACTTTAATAAAAAAAATACAAAATCATCTTTGAAATGGATAAAGTCATCCTTTAAAATGACTTAAGTAAAAAAATAAAAAAACACAAATCATTAAAATGGATAAAATCATTATTAGTCTGTGCCGAAGGCGTAGAGGGACTATAGTGATCGATAATTCGTTGAATTCATATTAATACGTCCTTTGACTATAAATTTTCGCATCACCTGTATTGTTCGTACTATAGAAGTAAAAACACTATTTTTTATATAAAAAAAAACTTATATGTCATCGTCTCATTGGAGAATATATTCGAGGTCTTATTGTTAGCTTCGTTGTTCTCAATGTTGTAAATGTGTATATATCCAAAGTTTTGAGCTTAGACGCTCCATTTTAATTTTTATTACATTTTTACTGAAATGTTTACATACCGAAAGTTCTGATTATGGACGTTGTTTTTTAATGTTTTTTATTATTAGTCCCTGCTGAATGCGTAGAGGGACTATAGCGATCGCATATTAATATGTCCTTTTATTATTATTATTTATTATTACTATTATTATTAGTCCTTTATATTTTTATTGAAATGTTTACATACCGAAGGTTTAGAGCATTGACACTTTTTTTGAGGTGTTTAAATAGGCCTGACAGCTTAAATGTTTACATAGCGCAAGGTCCTGAAACAAGCATGACAGCTTAAATGTTTTCATACTGCAAGGCAATTAGACAGCCTGACAGCCTTAAATATTTACCTAAGTAGGCTTCTCAGAGTACATTTTTCCTCGAATTTTTCCATACAGTGTTGCAGTGAATTTGGACAATATTGTTGTCCACCGCCAGTTGAATAGGCATTGTATGTTTCATACTTCTTCTATGCTTGGAATGCAATTTAGTCATCGTTGAAGCTACATACATTGTTTACTGGTTCGGTGGGTGCTTCTTGTTCGTTGGTTCATCGGTTGATGCTTTTTGTTGTTTGGTTCAACTTTGCAAGGCTCGAGACCTATGCTTGCGATTGGACCTATTGGTGCTTGTTTCTTGATTTTGTTTACTTCAACTTTGCAGGGTTGGGGTCCTTCATTCACAGTTGGATCTATTTTTATTTCTTTTACTTTGCGGGGTCCAAATGTTGCACCCACAATTCGACCTGCGCTTATGTCGTTCATAGTTTTGGAGTAAGTTTCGATGCCATAATTTCATTTTGTAGTTGTTCTTTGTTGTTCACTGTTTGCAGTTTGCAAGTAAGAATGTTTGTTTATTTCTACTAGCATGCTCGCCATATGTTTTCGGTTCCTTCTGTGCTTCGGCTGTAGTTTGGTAATCGTTGGAGATACATATGTTGTTTATTGGTTCAGTGGTTGTTACTTGCTCGTTGGTTCGTCGATTGTTGTTGTTGTTGTTTGGCTCAAGTGTACGAGTTTGGTGCCCTGG
The DNA here is from genome assembly GCA_009831015.1 of Picea engelmannii. Classification (NCBI taxonomy): domain Eukaryota; kingdom Viridiplantae; phylum Streptophyta; class Pinopsida; order Pinales; family Pinaceae; genus Picea; species Picea engelmannii. The sequence continues at coordinate 188,259 of ML790160.1, read as the reverse complement.
GGTTGCAGTTGGGCATGTTCGTGCTTGCTCGTTGGTTTGTTGCTTGTTTTTTTATTTTGTTTGCTTCGTCTTTGCAGGGTTTGGGTCCTGCGTCGGCAGTTGGAGTTGTTTTTTTTTTTCACTTTTCGGTGTTCAGGTCTTGCACCCATGAGTGGACCTACGGTTCTGTTGTTTGTCGTGTCTAGCAAAGTCGAGATCTGGCACCTATTTCGTGCCCTCCTATCCTACTATTAAATTTTGTAGATACTTCAGTGTTGACATGATACAAAATAATGGCATAAGAAATGATTGGAAAACTACATGTGCAATTACAATGTTCGCTATCTTTTTGTTAAGATAAAACATGTGCAAAACGCATTGGTTAACCATATATTGTAAAATGTGTCAACATCACAACAACCTCTTTATCCTCTACACAGACTGGTTTTCCACGATACAATTTGTCTTACTTGAAATATGATATGTACACCAAAGATACTACAAAATTATATTTCCATGTCTAGAAGCATATCTGGATACTTTGCCACAGAAAACCAAAATCATTTAGCTATGGCCATGCAATTTCTTAATATTTTGTGGCTTGTGATATATTTTGGGTAGGAAAAAACTTTATATATTTACAACCATGGATGGAGAAAAGCAAAGGTTCATGTTTCTAACTATCTTTTATTCTATTCGTTGATTCTCATTTAGTGTATGTACATATTACTTGTTCTCCACTGCATACCAGCTTCCATTCATGGTCATTGTATTTTGTGCATTCCCACATTCAAAATAACAGAATAGCTGGAGAAAAAGAAGGAGTCTTAAATGCAACAGTGGATGAGGAGATACAAAGGTACATGCTTGTACATTTATTTCATATTCCATTGTTTTGTATTTCATTTAGTATATGTATATGTGTTCACCTAATTTATTGTATATAGATATTGTGTACCTTCCTACATAATAACTTATCTTCATTTCCTTTGTATTTCCTGTTCCATTACATTGAACAAATTCGAACTCAGTTTATTTTTGTTTTACATGTATTCCTGCATACTAACTTCCTTCATGTCCATTGTATTTTTCCTGCATTGCTACATTTAAAAAAGTTTATTGGGTAGAGAGGACGATGGATTCTTTGGCACGAATGTAGAGGAGGAGTTACAGAGGTGCATACCTGTACTCTTATTTCATATTCCAGTGTTTAGTATTTCATTTATTGTCAGTATATTTGTTCTACTTGTTCTACTGCTTTGCACATTTTTTTATTGTATGTATATACTACGTATCTTTCTGCATAGTAACTTATTCTCATGTGAATTGTATTCTCTTTGTTTCTACGCTAAAATAAATAGAACAATATTTCTTTCTTTTACATGTCTTTCTGCATAGTAACTTACTCTCATGTGAATTGTATTCTCTTTGCTGCTACATTGAAATAAATAGAACTGTATTCCTTTCTTTTACATGTCTTTTTGCATACTAACTTGCCTTCATGTCCATTGTATGTTCAGCATTGTTACATTGAAAGAAACAGATTGGTTGGATAGGAAGATGAATTCTTATATGCGCAAGCAGAGGGGTCTGTGGTACAATCTTCGAAAAGGTATACCAACTGTGCTATTAAATCAAACATACAAAATGGGTTGGGGAATATAATATTGGACTAGAAAACGATGATTTGGAAACAATGGGATTTTTTTGAGACTTCCCTCTTCCAAAAATTTCCCTCCCCATTGTTATCCCTTTTTTTTCCCATGTTCTATACTTAAATTTTCTCGTCTACTTTTTCTTTCTGGTTTCTTTGCTTAGTTGTCTTTCCAAAAATGCCTGAGTGCGTGGCTTGGCGGACTCATGGGTTCACATTTATGGTCATGCTTCTACCTTATTCCATACTTACCCACTTTTTCGATTGCAGGTTCCCGGGCTGGCAGGTTCAATATTGTGCCTCTGGCTTCAGAGGTTCCGCGATATACAGATTGGTCGTCGTACCCCCCCATCGCACCCTATTTATTGTTACACATTTTTTCAGTCAAAAAATCTGAGTCATACAATTTGACCATCGAGTCATCATATTTCTCGAGTATCCCTTGACACCTTATTTCGTATTCCATCTCCTTCAACCCTGCATGTGACATTAAGAACAATTATGGACAATATACAATGCATATTCTTGTTTAGTCCTTATGATGTTCATCTACACATGTTTGCATCAGAAAAAGTTGGACTAGTAACATGGCCATGAGCAGTCAATCATCGCAAACATCAGCATACCGACAAGGCCAAAGGTAAATATGCATACATTTTGTTCCTCATATGTTTACCAAACAAATATCCTCAACTATTTATTCATCTATGCCATGGTGAATATGTTGATGTCATCTACAACACATACTTTACAGTTCACAAGAAGTATCAATAAGTGCAAGCGAAACGTCGAACAAAGCGCAAGTTCCGTAGACTAAGAGATCTGGTTGTAAAACTCTGGCTCCATACTTCATTCAAGTTGTGCATCTACTTGTACATTTATGCCAAGAAAAAAGAAAACAAAAGAAAAATGCACACTACCATTCACATTAATTTTCCTGATAAAAAAATGTCGCCAGGTCTAAACTTGTAACACCCAAAATACTATCAATAGAGGGCTTGAACAGTTGTCGAACTGGACAAGTGTTCGTCAGGGACATAATGGTCATCTATATCACCTACTTGGACAAGGAAAACAAAACTAGATCCATTATGCATACTGACATGACAGACAAGGAGGCCCTGATGACAGTCACACTGACTATTCCCACACAACTTTTCTAGAAACATGCAAAAACGATATTGCCAAGTAATGGGATATCCATTACAAATTTTAATATATTTCCCAAAATAGTATATGACCGTGGTGATTGTGATCGGATTATATCGCTCAACGAAACAAGTATTGTGGAAAAAATTCCCGCTATTTTTTCAGAATATCGTTTCGTCTCGGACACAACTATCAGCCAACTTGCTCAGAGAAACGACATTTACCCAATCAAAACCATTTGTGCAACTATCACACTCGCGAGAAAACTTGGCTCGCAACACATTCTCCATATAAAATATGGAGATTCAGACAACGACAAGGAAATGGTATCGTTCTCCATATCGAGTGTTGTCCTTTACTTTCACATGTCCATGTATCTCGGTTATGCTACACAAATATTGAACTATTCCATGTTGCAACTGCAATTGTTCGACACCTATTCAAATTTGTTTTCCTCAATGGAACAACAATTGCATAAAGGGCAATTTCCACTTATGCTCTTCAAAAATATAACAAAGAAAAGAGATGTTAAAGAAATGATCTTTCGCACAACCCAAGAAACATTTGCAACAGAATTGCGAACAAACATAGTACAAGATCTCAAGAAACTAACTAGCTCTACAACTGTTGTGCATATACATCTACAATTTCATCCTCACTTTGCTCATACAAATTGTCTTCACCAATTTTCTGCAGTTTTTTTTTGTGTGTGTAGTTGTATATTATATTGTTCAATATATTAACAACTATGCTCGTGTTCCCAGTTTGAGGGTGTTTTGATTGCAGCGAATGCATACTCGACCGCCTTCGATCTTGTATGTGCCAAATGCAACTCCCCTGCTTCCGCTTCTTCTTTCATAAGTGATGATACAATTGATTGTTTGTGATGCAATGAAAAATGTCCTTACATATATAGACATTGCCTCAATGCTGCCATCCGAACCATGGGAAACACAATCGTACATTATACAATTAGACAGACTCTATTACAAGATGTGCTTCCTGGTTTAGCAGAATTTTCATATGAAGCATACCTACAGAAAAAGGAAAATAGTCTCTACATGTTGCATGACTTTCAGATACATAGCAAATTTACCTTAAATGAGGACAATGCAATATTGCATATTGACTAAAAATAAATAAATATTCATATCACGATTTGGCCTGAAACGAAAAAATATCATGTGTGTCTGTAATTTTTCTTCAACACCAGATGAATGTTCGTTGGACTCGAGTTCTTCGGAGTTTACATCTATAGTTGTAAAATTTTCTTTCCAGAGATTTTGTCTCTTCTTGTGCACTTGAAACAACAAGGAGAATCTAACCACAAATGCAATCGATGTTGTTATTTTGATGTTTTTTTGCGTCTCCCAGTAAGAATTTTGCACATTTGTTGGGGTGTGAAAATGAAAAAAAAAATGGTGGTTGGTTGTGGCTTTGTCAGAGGAGTCTACACCTTTTTGGTTGCCCAAATTGGAAAAATGTTTTCCAACTATATAGCCATGGCCAGATTTCTGCATTTTTTTGGGTACCCAAATAAAAAAGAATGGTCTCCAGCTATACATTTATGGTATGGTATCTTCAATTTCTCGATGCCCTAATTGAAAAAAAATGACCCGGCATGGATTGAAACATGAGCTTGAGATATTCAGAACTCGCTATAGATATTGGGGAGTTCGGGCATTGGAATTCATACAGGAAGGTGCAATTATCGGTGATGCACAAGCGCATAGGATTGTTCAATCCAAAAATGGGAAGCATGAGGACAAAACCCATACAAAGTATCCAACTTTAAATAACTCATGCCCATCCTTTAAACCGTCGAAACAAATTTCTCCTTTACGAAGAACCATCAGGCATTTCTAATAAAATTGGAAATTTGGCATTCTTAAAACTAGTGGTGATAGAACATGGCACTATTAGAACAAAATGTCCATAGTGATCTTGCTTAATGGTAAAATAGTAATCGACAAGTTTCTTGTTCCCTATTTTGAGGTTTGGTTATATATAGGGTACAATGGCGAAGCTCCGCTGATTTTCTCCTGTCTTTTGTTTGGCAGACTTTTGTTCATATCCCATGGCCTCGGTTATTTTCTCATGGGAACATATACCAAATGTAAGAGAAAACCAATGCCACATGTGTTTTTTTATATATCAAATTGTTTGATGCAAAGGTCGATGCATACTGCTCTATGGAACCTTGTGGGATCTCGCTTGGTGCCTTTTGTGTTCATGCGTTGCCTTGTGCCTCGACTTTCAATACATTTGGTGTTTACTTGGTTCTTGGTTGTATGCTTTGTTTTGAAAAATCAATAATACATTCAGGATCTTGGTAGTTTTTCTATGATCTTAAAGAATATACAGGACATGCTTTGCCTTTTAATATAAGCTTTGTGATGCAAATGTAGTATGTGGCTCGTTTTAACACTTTTCCTTAATCGATGAACTTAGCAAAATTCATCTCCAGGAATAATTTGAAATAAAAGGATATATACTTCTTGTGGCTTTTCGATGCTTCACTTAAACAAACACATCCTAGAAACTATAAGCATGGCTCGCTTTATCTATTCCTTGATTGAAGAACCTATTCACATGTTTAATGCACTTCATAGTTACTGTTAAGACCATCAATGGGGATATCTTACACTAATTATCGCTTCTGAAAATTGCCATCCCCTTTCTTTTTTCCCTATGTTTTCCCTTTCCGGTTAATTAATCATTTTTTGTAAAATGTCTAGTTGCAGGAGTTGGCAGATTTACATCTTCATATTTTCATTGATACTTTTATATCACTAGCCTGATTGAACGCTTCCCCGTTTCATATTGAACAAACTTTTTGGATCATGGATTCCCAGATAGGAGGGTTCCCGGATAGGCAGGTTCCCGGATAGGAGGGTTCAACATTGCCTTCCTTGATCAACATTGTGTTTCCATTGTTCCGCAAAGGAAGTCCATGTTGAACAAATTAGCAAACAAATCCCCCTTTTTATCGTTTGTTTTAGATTTCTATTTACTTGGTCCATTTACCGAATGTGTCGTTTTTACGAATGTCTCATGATTTTATATACAACACCCGAAGTTCCGCAATATACAAATTGACCCTCGAAATCTGTCATTGTCTCTTGTTCCATGTTATGCATTTTGAAATCAACAGTTGGGGTAGATACAATTTGACCATCGAGCCCTCACATCTCATGAGTAGAGCTTGTGACCATGTTTTCAAGCCCCTCAAGATTCCTTGTTTTGAGTATGTCTCATGCTTTTATATCATGATTCCGACCAACCGCTTTCCCATTGCATACTTGGCCACTATTACCATCGTAGGTTCCTGGCCAGGCTTGCTCAACATTGCACTTGAATTGTTTTGCTACCTACAAACAACACACAAAATTTTACGATATACAAATTGACGGTCGAAATTCGTCATTGTGTCATGTTCTGTGTTAGACATTGTGCAGTCAAAAGTTGGGAGACATACAATTTGACCATCGGCCCCTCATGTCTCTTGGGTATATCTTGTGATAGTATATTTGAAGCCCGCCCGACCGCTTTCCATACTTGGCCATTTCTTGGAATCTATTTCGCGGGTTGGCGGGTGGACGAAATGTACAATGCTTAATTTCTCTTTGCCATCCCCTCCACCTTCGTACTTCTTTCTAGATATGAAATTATTAAGCTTTAATGTTAGTATCTCATCGTGCAGGAACCATTAAGATTTTCATTAATGTCTGGAAGGCCGAAGAATATTTGTCATTAATACAAATTAAACCAAGATTTGTGGAGAAGATTGTTATCCTTTCCAAGTATTCATTTCAAGCATGATGAAATCTCTTTCATGCGTCGACTGGTTGGCGCGTTTACGAAATCTCTAACCCTTAATCGTTCTTCGTCATCACTACCACCTTCACACTTTTTTCTAAATATGCAATTAGTAAGATTTAATGGTAACAATTCATTACGCACGAACCGTGGAGATTGTCATTGATCAACGAAAGGCTCGAAGATATCTTCCATTGATACACATTAAACCAATATTTGTGGAGGGTTATATTATCCCTCCCCAATTTTGATTTCAAACATCATCTGGAGAAAATAGAATTTCTCATTAACTTATGGCAGCAGTTCCACAACAATTCTGTCTAGATACAGTAAAAAAATTCACGCATGATGGCCAGAGGTTCCAGTATTCCAAGGCATATTATTACTAATCATCTCCCTTTTCCAAGGCAGCCTACATTGATTCATGGCGCAGAGGTTGATGCGGTCGATTTCAAGAAGGAATAAGATGATATGATGGACGATGATATGACAATGGATGATGGAAATGCATATGTTGTTCCCACTCCTGCGCCCAAATTGAAATCAACCATAATGGGGGGCACTTCCCGACTCGACGATGGTGCCCCTGACAACACCAAAATAAGGGGTTTCAGAAAAGAAACGGATGTTGAACGCAATAGCTTCTTTTCATCTTGAAACTAGGAATTCCAGAGGTCCAAATTAGTCCGCTTTGGGCAGAAGTCTTTCACTGTAAGTAAATAATCTATTGATGCTCCCAGAGATATATTTGAAGCCAAAAAATTATTCAATTGTGGGACTACTCTCTTGTTCTCTAGATATATAATTAACATCTTAGGGGATGAGGACTAGAACTCCCACTAGTGAAAGGCATATTCCCACTACTCATCTCTTTCCGCCCAGAATGGACTAATTTGGGCCTCTCGAATTGCTCGTGCAACTTGTGTCCCTATAGTCTTCGACTTTGAGGAGGTGGTTTCCTGGTGTGTCCTAACTTTCAATTTAAGGCTCTTTCGTTTACCCTGCAATGTTTTTCGTCTTCTTCCTCACGGGAATCTTGTGAGAACTATCAATTTTATCGTAGGACTATTGTTCATTTGCTTTGTTGCCTCGGGTCTTCCGCAAGATATTGAGATCAGGGAAACGAACATTGACCCCCTGAGGAGAAGATTGCAAGGATTTCCTAAAAAAAGAATGGTAATCATTTTGTATACATGTTGAAGACCATCTCGATGGCTTCTTCATGTTGTAGGTCATGTGCCTATGTTTATGACAAATATGTTCAATGTTTTGGTCCAAAGAAATCAATCCAATTTCTATGGATAGATATACACTACCCAATATTTTGTTTTTTTAAATGGATTTACTATTAAAAAAAATTCCTTGAAGTCTTGGTTGTTGCTTCTTTTCTGAATTTAACACCTCTTCTCATTGGCATGGTTCGATAGTCTCGTAATTCTTTGATATTGTATTGGCTCAAGTAATTTGATCTAAAATGGAGCATTTAACAATTATATGACAATGCATTGTGTCGATCCATCAGGATTTTATGAAAACAAAAATGAATTTTTAGACACTTTCAAACCAACATTCAATTATATTCATAATGCAGATAGAAAATAGCAATACCAAATCACAATGTCGCAGTCAGGGCCTCGCCATATAAATTTTGTTTTCATATCAGCCTTTCTAAGCAAACGATTTATTATTTCCCTTTCGCTTGCTTGATTCCTTTAGTGCGAAAGGGAACATTTTATTAGTTGTCCATCCCGTGGCCTCTATTTGAGAATTTTTTACTTTATTAATGAAATTACCAAATTTCTTGTTCGCGAATTAAAAAAAAATAAAATAATAAATGGTGGTTGTAATCAAATGGGACTATGAAATCAACTACAATGTTAAAATTCAAGACTGTCATTCTTGTTTCTAGACATGCAATTATTAAGATTTAATGCTAATAACCCATAATAACCCATCTTGGAAGAATGTATCAAGAACACAATTACTCCCACAAGTTGCAATAACATCTAATCTTCAACAAAGCATTTGCTCACACCCTTTTTAATGGTACAAGCACAATAGAAAATGAATAAGTGGATAAAGTATTGGACTAGAAAATGATGGTTTTCCAACAATGGGGCTTATTTGAAACCAATTCCCGCTTATGAAAATTTCCCTCCGCCTTTCTATTTTCCCATTATTTTATCCCCTGTAGTTTCTCTTTCTAGTTACTTAGTCGTTTTTTCCAAAAATATCTTGTTGCGTGGGTTGGCGGATTCACGCGTTCACATTTTCATTCATTATTTTATATCGTGATTCTGACTGAGCGCTTCCCCTTTCTCTAAATTGCACTTCCATTGTTCTGTGACCTGCAAACAACACTCTGGCTTCTGTGATATGCATATTTACTTCTAGACTCCCACATCATCCCCTCTTCCGTGTTACACATTTTTCACTGAAATGTTTCTATACATACAATTTGACAGTCGGGTCCTAATTACATCTCCTTGGGAACCCTTGTCACCCTATTTTGAAGCCCGTCCAACCACTTTCCACACTTGACCATTTCTTGATATCTCTTTTGTGGATCGTCGAGTTCGCGGGTTCAGGAAATTTCCAATTTCTAGTTGTTGTTCTTGTGCCCGCTGCCTTCAGACTTCTTTCCAAGTATATGCAATAAGTATACAACTTCTCTAGAAACATACAGAAAATATTTTGCCAGGAAATGGATTATCTATTGCATATTTGAATACATTGGACCTTCTTTTCCCTCTTCTATACTTAACCATATTCCTGTTTCTTTTTCCCCTCTACTCTCTCTTTCTGGTTACTTAGTCGTTTTTTCGAAAATGTCTCAATGCACGCGTTGGTGGACTCACGGGTTCACAGTTGTGCTCGTGATTTTATATTGTGACTTCGACCGACCACTACCCATTCCATTCCTAGCCACTTTTTAGATCGCGGATTCCCTGGAAGACGTGCTCTTTATTGCACTTCCATTGTTTCGTGACCTGCAAACAACACCCGGACATCCATGATATACAAATTTACTATCGCACTCTGACATCATACCCTCTTCTGTGATACATAGTTTGCACACGAAAGTTATGAGACCTGCAATCTGACCTTCGGGTCCTCACGTCTCCTGGGGAACTATTGTCACCCCATTTTGAATCCCCTGTGTCTGCTTTCCATATTTCTCCATTTCTTGGAATCTCTTTCGCGCCTCCAATTCCATACTTACCCAATTTTTTCACTTGTGGGTTCCCAGACATGTGAACTACACTTACAGTGTTCCTTGACCTGCAAACAGCCCCCCGACTTCCGCGATATACAAATTGACTTCCAGTCTCCTACATCATCCCCTCTTCAATGTTACACAGTTTTCACTCAAAAGTTTCAATCAATACAATTTGACCGTCGAGGCCTCACGTCTCCTTGGGAACCCTTGTCAGCCTATTTTGAAGCCCACCTGACCTCTTTCTACATGACCATTTCTTGCAATCTTTTTCGTGGATTGTCGGGTTGGTGGGTTCAGACAATTTCCAATTCCTAGTGGTTGTTTTCTATGCCCGCCACCTTCACACTTCTTTCCAAGTATATGCAATAAGTGTATAACTTCTCCGGAAACATGCAGAAAAGATCTTGCCAAGAAATGGGATATATATTACAGATGTGAATATATTACCCTTCCTTTTCGTCCTCTATACTTAACCAAATTCTCATTTCTCTTTTCCCTGTACTTTATCTTTCTCGTTACTTGGTCGTTTTTTCCGAAAATGTCTACCTGCGTAGTTTGGCGAACTCGCGGGTTCACATTTTCACTCATTCTTTTATATCGTGACTCCGACCGACTGCTTCACCATTCCATACCTAGACACTTCTCTGACCATGAATTCCCGAGTAGGCGGCTTTAGATTTCACTTATATTGTTCTGTGGCCTACAAACAACACCCTGACTTCCATGATATACAAATTTACAACCAGACTCTCACATCATACCCTCTTCCGTGTTACACAGTCTGCCTATCATCCCCTCTTCCATGGTACACATTTTTCACTCAAAACTTCTGAGACATACAATTTTACCATCGGGTCCTCACGTCTCCTGTGGAACTATTGTCACCCCATTTTGAAGTCCATCTGTCTTCTTTCCATACTTCTCCATTTTTTCGAATTTCTTTCGTGGACCGTTGGGTTGGCGGGTTGACGAAATATCCAATTCCTAATCATTGTTTCCTATGCCCACACCCTTTGCACTTCTTTCCAAGTATGCAATATCTGAGGTTTAATGCTAACATCTCGCCATGCCTCAAGGAGACCATCATAATAATTGTTCCTACACAACTTGTACAAAAACATGCAGAAAATATCCTACCAGGTAATGCGATATCTATTACAAATACTTACCAAATTTTTTCGCTTGCGAGTTCTCATGCAGGTGGGTTCAAGACTTCCCTTGCATTTTTTCGCGACTTGCAAACAACACGCAGAATTCTGCGATATACATGCAGAAAAGATCTTGCCAGGTAATGGGATATCTATTACAAATTTCAATATATTAGTGAAAATGAGTCTGACCAACCGTTTCCCTATTCCATACTTACCCACTTTTTCGATTGCATGTTCCTGGATAGGAGGGCTCAAAATTTCCCTTCCATTGTTCCACGACCTACAAACAACACCCGACATTCTGCAAATATACAAACCGTCCATTGGAATACCCCATCATGCACTTTTCCCTTCTACATGTTTTGCAGTCAAAATTTCTGAGACATGCAATTTGACCGTCGGACCCTCACCTCTCCTTAAAATCCCCTGTAACCCTATTTTGAAACCCGTTCGACCGCTTTTCACTTCGCAAATCTTTGCACTTGTTTATAATAAAAAATTATTTAGAAAAACATA